>CAUYLG010067782.1:0-23559 GCA_963573385.1 Cacajao melanocephalus
TGTTCAAATTTTGGACAACCCTACACCCATCACAAATGGCTCTTTTTAATTATTTTCCTCACGTCTTTAAATCCCACTAGTTCGATTACATATACAGTTTTGTTGTTTTTTTTTTTTTTGTGCATTCCCTCGTGTTAAAATGTTTTGTTTTTTTTAAAAAAAAAAAAAAAAAAAAAAAAAAAAAAAAAGAAAGAAAAGAAAGAAAGATTACAGCAATAAGTCAAGCTTAAAATTTATAAAATTATTAATTTGTAAATCAAAGCAACACGTTGCATTTAAAGGCAACAACATAGTCTCTGGTGGTAGACACCAATAAAAATCCAGAATCAAACACTAAATAGCTGTGGAAAATTATGCAAACTATTTGATGTCTCAGGACTTTGTTTTACTTATGCTTATTATGGGAATAATATCTGCTTTGTACATGCCTTTTAGGTATTAAATGGGATAGAATGTGTGAAATGCTTAAAATAGCACCTTATGATTATTTTTTAAAACACCCAAATGACGTTATCTAATGATTATTGTTATATAATCTATTTTTGGGAAAAGGACACTTTAAATAGTAAATATATCTAATTATATAAATTTACATTGAATAAAAAGCCACCAGGTAATTTTTTAAATGTACTTTGTTTATTTGCTTTCAAAATTAGGATGAATGAACCTGAACTAGATTATTACTTCAAAGAAAAATCAGCATATCCTAGCGGCTCTGCTGCTGTGATTTTATTTAGACTGTCTGGGCTAAAATTCTGATGGTGCCACAGTACTTAAGTTTTCTAACTATGAATGTGCCAGCTGCAAGACTGGATTAATAAGAGCACATATTTCATTGCATCATGAGGATTAAATGAGGTACTTCATGTAAAACACTGGGAAAATTGTCTGCATATATTATTCTCTTAATAATAAAAAGGTCTTTAATTATTACCAACATCTTGACCAATAATTGAGTCGACATGTCAGGGTCTTATTATTTTTTTTAATGCTGTTTGCAATGGAGTCAAAGAGCTATCAGGCATAAAGTTTTCTTAAATATACTCCTAGGTAAACCAAAGAATCCAGGGATGCCAGCACAGTCAGTGGGAATCACATTTTATATGGTAAAATGCCTCTGATTTCAAGTAATCAAGATTCCCACATCAAACTGCTTGTACATTGAGAAAATGTGTTATCTCATAGCTATAGTCCAGAGATAAGGCCTGTTTCAGGGGTAGGACGCTTCAGAGATGGTGATTTCATCAAAGAGCTAAGTTCTCCCTGCCTGTCCACTCAGCCTGCTCTGGGCCTCTGGCTTAGCTCCCCCGCCGTGGAGGTAGCTCCATGCATCACATCCCAACACTCCAACATCTAAAGGCAGAATCACATCACAGCACTCCAACATCTAGAGGCAGAAATGACCTTATTTTTTCCTTTTTTTTTTGAGAAGAATTCTTGCTCTGTCACCCAGGCTGGAGTGCAGTGGCACAATCTCGGCTCACTGCAATCTCTGCTTCCAGAGTTCAAGCCATTCTCCTGCCTCAGCTTCCAAGTAGCTGGGACTGCAGGCGTGCACCACCATGCCCAGCTAAGTTTTGTATTTTTAGTAGAAATGGGTTTTCACCATGTTGGGCAGGATGGTCTCGATCTCTTGACGTGATCTGCCCGCCTCCGCCTCCCAAGTGCTAAGATTACAGGTGTGAGCCACAGCACACAGCCAGAAAAGACTTTCTATCAATGTATCTGACTCAGGAGCCAAAAGGCCTCTCATTGGAGAGACTAGGACCCATCTTCACCCCTAAACCTATTCCTGAAAAGGAAAAGGGTACCATAATATTTGGATTAGAAAAATGACAAATTAACTCTAACAGCAGCCATAAATCCATCTGCCTCTGAGTTGTGTGGGGGACTAGTGATCTCCGTGGAAAAGCGGGGCTCTATCTCCAGGAGGAAGGGCGAATGTATTTGGGGTATGAAACAGAGTTTCCACATATGCCCAAGATGAAATAGTTTTTTATCTGCTAATGCAGTACAGGATACAAAGTAGGTGCTCAATAAATCATCATTTTTACTCCTGCAAATGCCAAGAAAATACTGTCTGGGGGTTGAAGACAAACTGGTAGGCAAAACAACTTAAGAGCATGAAGCGCCTGGTTCAACATCATGTGAGGCTGAAAGAGTCAAGGTGACTAACTGAAAACCGGATTCTAAGTATCTCATAATTTGTATTTTTAAGGCATGTAATTTATGAGCATACGAGATTTTATTCACTTTTAAATGTCTTAGGTTAAACTGTGTGTAAAATTATAATTTATGAGACTTTTTTCGTGTATAATAATTTCATGAAGTCTATTGCACAACATAAAAGGACAAAATAGTAAAGGTTTCAGGTGAATGAGCTAGCTTTATTTTTATTTATCTGGTACCTGCCAAGCAATAAACAATCCTGTGGAGGTATTTTGCAAAAATAAATTTCCTGATACATTTGCCATACTGTGTTATATCAGCAAATCCCTGGGAAGACTTGGCTAATAACTGAACTCAACCAGCATTTTCAAGTGAGTATTTAATAATAAAGCTCATCTCAAAGCATAAACTGTGTGGTCACTAAATTAGGCTTCTAGTATCACTACAACTCTCTATCAGTAGAATCAATAAAAGTGCCTAAATTTCTATTTACAAAGATGTTCCCATTATTTTTTGAAGACTTTACTATTTTACAACACTTTTTGATTCACAGAATAATAGAAAGGTACCAAAGTGTTCCATATACTCCCAACCCCTGCACATTCACAGTCTCCCCCATTATCAACATCACCTATCACAATTAAACATCCTGTGAAATTGACAGACCTACATTACATGTCACTACCCCCCATAGTTCATAGTTTACATTAGAGTTTACTCTTGGCATTGTGAAATCTGTTGGGTTGGATAAATTTATGAGATATGTTCATCACAGTATCACACAGAATATTTTCACTACCCTAAAAATCCTCTGTGTTTTACCTGTGCACCCCGCCTCCTTCCTTCTAAGCCCTGGCAATGACTAATCTTTTCAATGTCTGAATAGTTTTTCCTTTTGTAGAATGTCATATAATTGAAATCATACTGTATAAAATATACATATATAAATATGACTAGAATCATGGGGTACATAGTATGCACATGTAGTATATATAGAAATATGCTTTTAAATTTTCTCCATGCCTTCTTATGGCTTGATAGCTCATTTATTTTTAGCACTGAATAATATTCTTTGGCCCAATCTACAATACCACAGTTTACTCATTCATTTCTGCACTTACTGAAGGATACCTTGGTTGCTTCTAAATTTTGGTTACTATGAATAAACTATGTACACTATAATATGAATAAACTATATATTATAAACATTCATGTGCAGGTTTTGTGTGGACATAGGTTTTCACCTCCTTCAGGCAAATAGCAAGGACCTTGATTGTTGGATCACATGGTAAGATGATATTTATTTTTATTAAGAAACTGCCAAACCGTCTTTCAAAGTGGTTATAGAATACTGTGAATGTGAGTTCTTGTTGCTCCACATCCTCACCAGCACTTGGTTTTATCAGTGTTCTGAATTTTGGCCAATCCTATATGTATAGTAGTATCTCGTTGTTCTCATTGGTTCACGTTGTTTTGCTAGTTTAAAATATGTAAACTCCTGGCCAAGTGCAGTGGCTCATGCCAGTAATCTCAGCACTTTGGGAGGTCAAGACAAGCAGATCACAAGGTCAGGAGTTCGAGGCCAGCCTGGCCAATATGGTGAAACCCTGTCTCTACTAAAAATACAAAAATTAGCTGGGGTTGGTTGTGGGCACCTGCAGTCCTGGCTACTCAGGAGGCTGAGGCAGGAAAATTGCTTGAACCGGGGAGGCAGAGGTTGCAGTGAGCCAAGATCATGCCACTGCTGTGCTCTAGCCTGGGTGACAAGACTTCATCTCAAAAAAAAAAAAAAAAGTAACCCCCAAAAGACTAAGTTATCATGAAATTGGATTCATAAACAATATTTATACACAAATACCTTGTGTGTTAATTGTATATCAGCAATGCGATTTGACTCATATAAAAGGATTCTAATAGTTTTAAAACCTAAAATATTTGTTCTATAATTGTGAGGATAATTTGAGGCACAACGCATTTTTATAAGTATTTATAAAATGAGGTTCTGAAGTGCTTTATATTTATGTCTTTCAGATGAATGAATATCTTTTGGATGAATGGATGGTATATTTATATAAAGCACCTCAATAAAGTCATGGTGCATGGCATGGTACATACATCTGTAATACATAAAAGCTGTCGGTAAGAGTGAGTTTTAATTTCTGAAGTGAACTTTTGAAATAAGTTTCAAATGTACTGTTAGGAATCTATGAGGTTTATTTTTGAAAACCTGATCATACTCCATGTTGTCAATAGCTACATGGCACTAAGTGAGTGCCACATGCTGTTTTTGGTGCTTTAGCTATATTAACACTTAATCCTACAGCATATGTATTAGATAAGAGCCATTAATATACTTATTTTTAAATGAAGAAAATGAAATGGAGAAGTTAAACACCCTGCATATAAAAGTAACAAGGCGGGGCACAGTGGCTCACCCTTGTACTCCCAGCACTTTGGGAGACCAAAGTGGGCAGATCACCTGAGATCAGGAGTTTGAGACCAGCCTGGCTAATATGGTGAAACCCCATCTCTACTAAAAACACAAAAAAATTAGCCTGGTGTTGGGACAGTCACCTGTAATCCCAGCTACTCAGGAGGCTGTGGCAAGAGAATAGCATGAACCCGGGAATCGGAGGTTGCAGTGAGCTGAAATTGCGCCATTGCACTCCAGCCTGGGTGACAGAATGGGACTCTGCCTCAAAAATAATAATAATGATGATAATAATAAAAGTATCAAAACCTGAGCTTGACCCCGAGTAACCCGGCTTAGAGCAGGTGCTTACCACAGTGTCCTACTGACTGTCCCACTCTCACTTCAGCAAGCAAGAATCATTCGATTTCCTGGATAGAACTATTTTAGTGAAATGAAACTTTTAATGGCTAAACTGATATACACCATTCTATTTGGGTACAAAATGAGATGAAAGAGATTATGATTTTGATTTTTATTGAATCATGTTGATAGCCCATTTCAAAATGCTGATAAAAAAATGTACCAAATCTATAATTAGTAAGAGAAAAGTGAAGCTAGAATGTCTTTTAGAATATGAAGTTAATCATCTACCTAGAATATTTTTTCCATTTGATAGGTAACTATGATATATTTAGTAGAAGTACGGCATCAGTTTTCTTGGTAACATATAATTAATACCCTGGTGTTTTGTCATTTCTGAAATCATTGTCCTTACACTGAATAAGGAAAGCCTTATTTTTGACCAAGAAGTGCTCCAGGAAGCGAGCACATGAAATAGAAAGGAAATTACATAGTTATTTCTTTTATATTCATTAGGTCTGGGGAGGAGAACAATAATTTGCATTTTAACAAAAGCCCTAGTGAAGCTGATACTGCTGCTGAGGGAATGACACCTTGGGGAACCCAGTGCACTGTGGTTACAGATTAACACACAAATCTCAGTGGCTGCACACAAGGCAGCCTTATTTCCCACTCAAATAAATCCACTGTGTGTTCAGCAGGATTTTCCCCATGTTGGAGCTTCTCCATCAGGAAAAAGGCTGCTGAGGTCGGAGTGGCTAGAGCGTGGGAGGCCCTGGGCATGAAGGGAGCTTAAGGACGGGCTTGAGAGGTTCATACAGTTCCAACCCACGTCTTACTGACTGGTGTCCAGTCATGGCCCAACCTAACTAAAACAGCAGAAACGTGGCCTCCCTGTGCATTCATGGATAAAACCGTGTGTTGGGGTGAATGAACACACGGCATTGTGTCTACCTCAACATCATCCACTGAGTTAGCGTGGCTGAAATGATTTCCGTTCTCTGATCATCGTGATTGTCAGTTCACCTTTGGACTGAAAGAAGCACATTAAAAGACTGTTCGTTACAAGGCTTTAGCCCTTTCCTGTAGCTTAGTGCTTTCTCTGTAACAGGTGTTCACTAAATATCTCTTGGACGAGTGGATGGTACATGCTCTATATGTTTGTTAATCAGAAAGACAAAAAATTCAATATTTTTTAATACTGTGCCAAAGATACCATATGGAATTTTATAATAGACAACATTTTTCACACTTAGGACCCTGTACTGAGTAATTTTCAGGTACAGTCTTGCTTAATTTTTTCATCTGTGGAGGATACATTCTCATAACTAAGATTTCATGATAAGAAGACAGGCCTCATGACTTCTAGAGGAACTAGACATTCCTCCTGGGACATCAAGGACAGAAAGAAGCTGGGTGCAGTGGCTCACTCCTGTAATCCCAGAACTTTGGGAAGCTGAGGTGGGTGAGTTGCTTGAGCTCCAGAGTGCAGGACCAGGCTTGGCAACATGGCAAAACCCCATCTCTACAAAAAATACAAAAATTAGCCAGGTACGATGGTGCACATGTATAGTCCCACCTATTTGGGAGGTGAAGGCAGGGTGATTGATTGAGCCCCTGGGAAGTCACGACTGCAGTCTGCCATGATCATGCTGCTATACCCTGCCTAGGCAACAAAGCAAGATCCAGACAAAACAAAACAAAACAAAAAATGAATAGAAAGATACATGGGGGGAAAATCTCTGCTTTTTATTTGTTCCTACTTCCTTGAACAAAAAGTAAGCTTTTTAAAGATCAAAAAATTCAAATGAATAAAACCTGAACTGAAAACCTCTCTTGTAGATGGGGGGTTCATGAACATCCTGACATCAAATGCCAGGCAAAAGAGTCATTGTTCCTAAGCCAAGTTGATGACACACAGGTTAATATCCATTCTATCCAGATTCACAGCTTGCTAATGAGTTGATTGGTTGCGTGTGTCAATCCACTGCAAGTTTCTTTCTGACTTCCCCACCTGAAGATGATGCTTGAGGCATCCCTAGAGCATCCACTTGAGCTCATTGCTGACTCCCTCACACAGAGTAGATAATAAGTCTTCAGAAATAACTTATACAGAAGAAATCACTTTAAAATCCTATATAAATTGTGCACAGTTTAATTTTTAATAAACTGAGCACACAGTGACCAATATGTCAGAAAGTACTAGTTATCGTCGGCGATAACAGAAATTTGTAGTCAGTGGTTTCCAGGAGAAATATTTTAAAAGCACAGGCACTCATAATAAACTTTTGGGTAACACTATTTGTCTTTCTCTTGGTTTTATCTACTGGAACATCTGAAACTTCTCACTTCCACATTCCTGCGTCCAACACAAGCAACTGCATAAATGCACCTACACGTACATGCAAATATCAGTGAACAGAAATATAACTCACTATACATTGAGAATAGCCAACTATATTTTCGAGATCAGAAATTTGGAACAAAAATTACCACATTTTCCCATTTGCATCCTTAGTAATCAATTTAGAATCTATGCAGTTATACAGAAATTATTTATTTGAGTCTGAAAATAATATTGAAACAGAAAAATAAGATTAGAAATGATATATTTAAATAACATTAGAGCTTGAATTATTATGTATATTGACAGCAAAAACAACTTATTTTCCTTTTATTGTACATATCCTGTATGTATTCTGCCTACAATTGTACTAATGTATTTTCTTATATAGTTATTTGATCAGGGGAGCTAAATAGTACATATATCTGCATGTAACAAAATTTCATTAGTTTATTAGTTTAGCGTGATATCTTATTTACAATAAAGTTAATAATTAGTTTAATTAAATTGTGGTTATAACCAAGAAAATCATTTGTCATTCTCTAAATTTTGGCTTTGCACTCTATTAAGAAATATACAGGATTAATTTTTAACCTGGCGTCCTGAAATAAGCCCTGATGTTCTTGCTGTCACCATCCATTATAATTCCACGAAGGAAAATAATACTGATAATGGTCCTGGGACCAATGCTATTAAATGAAAAAGAATTATTTTCTTTTCATTTCTTCAGAATAAACCGGGTATCAAAAACACTTTCCAAATATTTTTGTCTGTTGTACTCCACAATGCAAAAGATAACTGGGGGATCAGAAATCAGATATGTAAGTTCAATTCACCCACAACACAGAGTCAAAAACATGCATGTCCATCTCTTTCTTCCAGAGTATCTTGTTTCTGTACTTTTTAAAATTGAAAGAAGATGGATATTAGGATACACTGGAAACAGTTTGGTTCTTCGGAACCAAACTGGCCAAGAGGGAGATATTAACAAAAGAGGGATGCTCCAATTATTGGAATAGGGTATAGAAGATAATTTATAGGAGGGGCGTGGGATCTTTAACTTGTTCAACATTATGAGGTTTGGTACAATTCCTGGCAGAGTCTAATCTTTGAAACTACTAGAAAAAGAAATTCCATTTGACTCAGCAATCCCATTACTGGGTATATATCCAAAGGATTATAAATCATTCTATTATAAAGACACATAAACATGTATGTTCATAGTGGCACTGTTCACAATAGCAAAGACCTGGAACCAACCAAAATGCCCATTGATAATAGACTGGACAAGGAAAATGTGGCACATGTACACCATGGAATACTGTGCAGCCATAAAAAACGATGAGTTCGTGTCCTTTGTAGGGACATGGATGAATCTGGAAGCCATCATTCTCAGCAAACTGACACAAGAACAGAAAATCAAACACCACATGTTCTCACTCATAAGCAGGCATTGAACAATGAGAACACATGGCCACAGGAAGGGGAGCATCACACACTGGGGTCTGTTGGAGGGGACTAGGGGATGGACAGCAGGGGGTAGGGAGGTTGGGGATGGATACCATGGGGAGAAATGCCAGATACAGGTGATGGGGGATGGAGGCAGCAAACTACATTGCCATGTATGTACCTATGCAACAATCCTGCATAATCTGCACATGTACCCCAGAACCTAAAGTACAATAAAATATATATATATGTATATATATGTAATACTATATATCAAATTAAATATTAAGAATCAACCTACTTAGAGGACATAGTATATTTCAGATTTTTTAATTTCTTACTTGAAATTAGTTTCTATGAACCTCGAAACATTGAAATCATTGAAAGTACTTTAACTATGATAATGAAATTTGAAGTTTTATTATCATAGTTCAAATTTCATTATCATGAAGTACTTTTAATGATTTAACCTGTAGGTATAAAGAGTATATTATTGACAACAGCTTCCCTGAATTTCGACTCTAACAATTACTTATTGGCTTGGGACAAGTTATTAAACAGCTCTGTACATCAGTATGCTAATCTGCAAAATGGGAGTTAGAAGCTGATTTGTGTGTTGAGGCCCTAACCTCCTGTATCTCAGATTGTGACTATATTTGGATATAGGGCCTTCAAAAATAATTAAGTTTAAGTGAGTTCATATGGAAGGGCCCTAATTCAACCTGACAGATGTCAGAAAAGAAGCAATCTTTGTTCTTAGGCCTTTGACAGATTGATGCGGGCCAATTCACATTATATAGGTAATCTACTTTACTTTAAATCAATCAAGTATAAATGTTGATCACATCCATAAAAACCTTTACGATAACATCTAAACTAGTGTTTGATCAATCTGCTCCATAGCCTAGCCTAGGAGACATGTAAAATTATCCATCACACAGATATTTTAAAAAACATGTTAATTATGAACAGTTGTCTCATTTATACAATAATTAGTTACAGGATCAGTGGATAGAATGCTATGATCCTGTTGCAAAAACATCTGACTTCATAAGTCCACGGTTTTGGGGGGTTACAGCAAAAAAAGCATTTAACTTGTTTTTAAAATTGGAACTATTTTTAAGCTGATAGGTTTAAGCTGATAGTCTAAATGATAGCAAATCATCTAGACTTTCCACTTCAATATTCTCAGCCTAAAGTAAATGTTGTGATCTCTGTATTGCCTAAATTATGAGGTTATATAATAAACAATGACATTGTGGGTTTAAATATTCCTTGTCTTGTGCAGGTATTCTCCTACGTAGTTTTTCCTATTTATAACAATTTATAATGCCAAGAAATGTAATTTGTTTTGTACCAAGTTTCCAGAAGATAACAAAGTGTGGTATTGAATGAAATTACATAAGATCAGAGGCAGATCCATTGTTCCAGTTACCAGAAAAATTGCTTTGAGAAGTGATTAGTAAAGGCCTGAGGAACCCAACACAAAAAGGACCTACAGGGCTGAGGAAGTCACCTGACTCGTGCAGGTAATAGTGTAGGCTGTGTAATGCAATATAAAATCAGAGACATGTTGATCGCAGTTTGGTGGATTCCTGGCTGTTATCTTTGGTCCTTCTATTTGAAATTACCATTAAAAGCACAGAGAAGGCATGGTTTGGAAGGTTAATTTTTCTTTTTTTAATGAGGGATTTTACACAATCTGATGAAAGACTTTATATTGTAGGGTTTAATTACATATTTCTAGCCTTTTATTACTTGATATGAAAAAATTCTCTACTCTTGAGTTCTGCTTTTTATTTTATTGATTTTCAATATCTGATAAATAATTGTGATATACTTTGATAAGTTGTGTTTTCTGTTTTTTAAGTAAGAAGAAAATAGATTTAACTTGTATTTTAATCATATAAAATCACTCTTCGGATACTAATTTCACATATCTTCACTAAAAATTAAATATAGAAGTAGAATTTCTAAGGATTTATTTCTTTTCATCATGAGTTAAACCTTGCCATCAGTAGGAAGTCCACCTATTTTGATTCTTTCTTTTTAAAAATTTTTATATTTAATAAAAAAACATTACATTAACACAAAATATCTGAAAATTCTAGTATATAAATTTTGATTTCCATGGTTACATCTTGGTATCCTCCATCAATTTTAGGATAGCCGCAGGAATTGAACACATTTCTTTATCTGACTTAACTCATAATAACATGTGTTAATGATCATTTGTCCTGAAAATTCTCCATAGTTAGAATGACAAAATATTTTGTCAAACAAAATAGGGCACTATGTTCTGAAGGACTGGTGATGAAATTGAATATGTAAAATAAAGACCATTCTGAAAAATACAAAATTAGTTTTTCCCTACTTAGGTACAAAAGTAGCTATCTGATTCAATGTCTCATGTGTTAAGGCGACTTCTGAAAAAGTCTCTGAAGAGGAATGATGTACCTTATTATTTAAATCCCAAATGAGTCATACAAATCTATTCTACTTTTCATACTTCTTCTAGATTCTTGTGTGAATTATTTATTCATACCAAGCATATTATTATTGCCAATCATATAATACAGTTATTGAGTACTTATTCTATTATAAAAATGAATTGGCCAAAAATCCATCTGCTCAAGAAACTAAACAGTTATTAATAAATCATAATTTTAACAACACAAAATGTACTCTTACATCTTATCTTAGAGTAAATAAAGCAAAATTAAAGCAAAAGAAGAAATAAAACAGAAAGGAAAATTCTATTTTGGAAATCTTCAAAGCAGAGATAATCTCTGTAATATGTCTTGGAGAGAAAGTAAGAGATTACTTATCTTTAATATCCAAAAGAATATTAATGCCTTTTCAAAAAGTGAAAGTCTTATATGTTGAACAAAAATAAATTAAGATTAGAAAACACATATTAATCATAATTACTTCAATGTTTCTCTCTACCCAGGCAGTGTTTTGATATATTATTATTTACCACAATCATCAAATCATCATCAAAAATATAAATATTTATTGTAATAACCCTCAAGGTAGATGCTATAATTCTCAGAAATAAAAAAAAAACACAGAAATTTGTGGGCAGCAATATCTATGATGCTTTTAATTTTTAAAAGTGCAATATGCTTTGAAACCAAATATATAATAATAATTGAGAGAATGGTTATGAATGGCAAATACCTTCTTTCTACTTAAAGTGAAATGCAGTCCTTGATAAAATAATGTGTTAACCAAAAATTATTTACACATTGCTCTGATCTTTTGAAAAAGTACATTTGAATGCAAAATATTAATGTACTATATATAGTATGTTTTATTTGACAGAGGATATTTAATGTTTTCATAGTTGACAAAAACATATCAAGTTATATGTTGGTGCCAAATCGTAACTCCTCATAATTTTCATGTGTTACAACATAGAAACTAAATAAATAACAATTCTACATTATCTCAGGCAGTTTTAGGTGATTGATTCTGTGTAGGTTGATTTGAGAAGATCTAGATGAGCAGAGTACTAGCAGAAAGCAATGTTCCCTTTTACCGCCGCCTTCTACTACCACACTGTTTTCACCTACGGGGATTGAGTATCCTGGTTTGTCTGGCACTTGCCAAGTTTTAGCACTGAGAGTTTTCTGTCCCAGGAAAATACCCCCATCCTAGCAAACAGGGACTGTTGGTCACCCTAACACTCAGAGTGAAGCTGAGAGTCTCGTCAGCTTGTAGCTGTGCCTCCTCAAAAGCTGCCACAGATTCATGGGGAAATGTTCAACACTACTTAGACGACACTAAAATCCAGAGGCACTGAAAGGTAATTATGGAAAACTTACTCAAAGATGTAACATCGAAACACATATTACCCTTAAAGAATATCTAAGAATAATAAACACAAAACACCGTTAGAATAAATAGGAGGTTAATACAGTGTTTCCATGGGTGTTTTTAAAATAATCTTAACTAAAACTTTTGTTAGAAATACCCAGCAATAAACTGTTAATATGGACATCTGTTGAGCATTTAGATAGTAACTAGGCACATAAAATTTTAATCGAAAGTTTCTTCAGTATTTAAGACTATATTGCTATCAACATATTTTTCATAAAGGAAGTCATGTACTACTGTCAGTTATATTTATTACACAAAGGAATGTTTTAATATAATAATGCAGATGTCTTCATTCTATAAACCTCAACGGTACTTAAAGCTAGGATTTTATTACTTGTGCTGAGGGCCAAACAAAGCTATAAACCTGCTAAATTCTAAGTGAGCTACTGCTGTTGAGTTGTGCGCATTTGAGTTGTAAATTACAATATAAGGTAATCAAATATGTATAAAAATGGTAGTCATGGAAGCAGCATCCTGGATTCATAAGATTTCATAAGAAATCAAGAAAGGAATTCATAAACATTAACACTTTGCTCTGGGTTTATGAAATTCTCTTTCCAAAATATGATAACAGTCTTATAATAACTTAAGAAATGGTCTGTCAATCAGCACCACCTACATTGTTCTCTTCTTTACAATCTCTCCTTCATTCAGCACCTATTTTCAAAACAATCCTATTAGCCAGCCTGCTAACACTCAGCTTATTGAGAGTGACCAAATGCTCTATGTAGTATTATTATGAAGATATTAAAACCATTACAAAGGATCTCTTAGTGACATTTTGTAACATGCAGAGCATTTAGAAATGCCAGTTGCAAAATAACAGATTTAAAGGATGGGAAATTCTGCTTTCAGTGAGAAAAAAAACAGCAAAACAGCTGAAATAAACCACGCTGACACATGCAATTTTACATATGTGTGTACATAAATTCAGTAATAAATATGAAAATAAACAGGTTGTTTACGCCTAATGTATTGCTATGCTAGTCCTTATATAATCATGCTGTGCACTCTTCCATAAGAAAAAATAAAGTTAAACATTGCATATCTTGTGAGCATTAAAACTGTACCTATGGAACAAAATTGAATTCATATTTTTTCTCAATATTCTTAGAAACTGTGTTATGAAATATATAATTTATGGAGTGGACTATTTATGAAAACATATGTTATTAAAATGAACAACAGTGAAATAATGTGGCACATATCTTAATGTTGTGAACTACCACAAAAATCTTTTACAAAGCTTAGATTTGCTATGCTTTATACATTTGGAGAAAACCTATATGATTACACTTTTATAAAATATGTCTCCTAATATATATGGACTTTTGTAGTAAGTCAGTTCTCAGATGAATTTCAGCTCTGTAACATACTGAATGGTGGACTTTAGGCAAATTAAATTATTTGAAATTCAGTTTATTCATAAAATGAAAATAATATAACAGATTAAACTGCTAAGAAGAAAATATAGGCTGATAATACATAAGGAGAAAAACATCATGAGTGAAACACAGACCATGAATAATTGGTAATTTAGTGTTACTAATATTTTATTACCATTACTATTATTATGAATGAATTATTTTTATCATGGAGAAAACCTGAACAAGACACTTAACAAATTTTAACAAAGATAAATATAGGAATTACAGTTGCCTATATTTCTTTTAAGAGCTTCTCTTGTATTTACAAATTTTCCATAGAAAATGTACAATTTAAAATCAGAAAAAATATTTTTAAAATAGGGGATCAATATGTTGTGCTTCATATTCTCCCTATAAAACACTCATGAATTTTATATTATAAATGACTTCCAGTAAAAAATACTTTTTCACTTTGGTCTGAGAATATCATTGTCTAAGCATATCTTTACTAATTAGAGCCCTCACCTAGCAAATGAATGCATGGCATTGATACTTACTAAATTTAGCAACTTTCTAAATAAAAAGAGCAGTCACTCAGTACTCACTGTATGACTGGCACTAGGTGCTTTTCACAGTTCTCCCAACAACAACACGAGGTAAGTATTATTGTCATCTACCACACAAAAAGATTGTGAAATATACCTAAAAGCTATGAAGCAGCAAGGGATTGAAACTCAAGAAATGTAACTCCAGAGTCTACGATTTTAACCCCTAAGGTGCACAGGCTTTTCAAGTAGTGGATGCCATTAATCACTGAAGATTATGACTATGTCAGAACAGTCAGCTTGCTTTATCCTGTCCCTCTGGTCTCAAAAAGACTTTATATACCAAGAAAGTGAAGTATCCTCAAAACATCTTCATAGATAATCTAGTTTATTTCAGTTTCTGAAATAACGTTATATATCTATTCATTTTAGGAGATATATCTCAATTAAATGAGGAATACATTTATATGAAGAGCTTTGCCATTTAGTACTGTGTGTGTGTGTGTGTGTGTGTGTGTGTGTTTTAAGCAAAATAATGGTGAGAAGGCAATTATTGATAACATTGAAACAAGGCATTAAGTGACACAAGGATACTCTAACAGTGTATAAAATGTTACCATAAACTTTGCAAACATTTAGATAGGAAATATACTAATATTATCACATCTTTAAAATATTTGGTGCAAGTATTCCAAAACATGTTTGAAACTGTCAAAATAATTAAGTCAACAGTTACTTGGAGATATTTACTTAAAGACAAGAAATGTTCATCGTTTACTTTGTTTTTGGCACAGTACTCTATCTTCTAAGCAATACAAAGATAAATAAATATTCTCCCCATATAAAGGAGTTGCATAGAAGGAAAATAGTGCCACATTCTGATACAAATAAATAGAATGGTGTATGTTTTGCAGGGAAGATAATGAATTTCTTTTTCTATGAGATGTCAGGGTAAGATAAAAGGAGCAGGATATAATGAGATAGTAGCTTGAAGAATCATTTTTGAGGGTAAGAGACACATTGGTGGCAGAATCTACAAAAGCAAGAGGGTAAGTGTGCAACTAAGAACAAAAACAACTAATTATTAAATTGGGGACTAAATTTCCATCAGAAAAATTGAGAAAACTCAGAGAAACTTATGTTAGAAACAGATGGAGAAGGGGGTTATAGATAGCTTGAGACATAGACAGGAACCAAAACTCAGAGAGAATAAAGACACAGAGAATTTTTCAGTGAAGACATAGGTAGTTAATTCGTTTGAATACTGTTGATTTAAGAAAAATACAGAAATTCAATAAACTGCAATATGGGAGCGGAGTGAGATTGCACTTTAAGAGTTTGGAGGTTGAAAACACCACCTGTGAGCAGTTTGGAGAGTTTACATAGATGTTGGACATTAGCCTAGCTGAGGTTCACGGAAGATTCATTCATATGAGCCTTCCATGACTCAGCTATGACAGAAGAAAAGGGTCAAGGACACTGGAACTCTATTAGAGGACAGCAGCTTACATGCTGGCTTCATCACTTCTTAAGTGAATTTATTCAGAGTACTTAAAATACTAAGAGATTTAGCTGTTAATTGGGGAAGATCGATGTGTTTTGTGATTCTTGTGAGATATTTTGAAGATGAAGTCAGGCCATATATAATCATATCTGCATATATAAATATATAAATATGCAAACTACAATGCTTCCTTCCAATGTTAGCTGTTATATTCAAGAAAGAGTGGCACAGAGCAAAAATTGAAAAAAAAAAACACCTAAAACGTCAGTTACCCAAGGCTGATAATTAGCAAGACAGGAATCAAACCAGGGAAGTGTCAATGAGCTTGTGCACGAGGAAGGACATGATTGTATGGAAAGCAGAAGCAGCCCGAAAACGGGGATGAACTCAGAAGATAAATATTGGATGAGAAATTTCACATCATGTGGAGGGGAGGAACAAATTTGGAGATGTAGAAGTGAACTGGAAATTGGTGTTAAAATGGTAAATTCAAAATTTCAAAAATGCTTTCAAGTAGAGCAGTGTTAATTGATGAAGTAAGTTAATTGAGGTGGAAGTGTTTGGAGATGAAATCATTGAAAAGGAGAAAGTATGTGTCTTTATAATAGAACGATTTGTAATCCTTTGGGTATATACCCAGTAATGGAGTTGCTGGGTCAAGTGGAATTTTGATTTCTAGGCCCTTGAGGAAGCACCGCACTGTCTTCCACAATGGTTGAACTAGTTTACACTCCCATCAACAGTGTAAAAGGGTTCCTATTTCTCCACATCCTCTCCAGCATCTGTTGTCTCTAGATTTTTTGTTGATTGCCATTCTAACTGGCATGAGATGGTATCTAAATGTGGCTTTGATTTGCATTTCTCTAATGACCAGTGATGATGAACATTTTTTCATATGTTTGTTGGCCTCATGTATATCTTCTTTTGAAAAGTGTCTGTTCATATCCTTCTCCCACTTTTGGATGGGTTGGTTTGTTCATAGTGGCACTGTTTACAATAGCAAAGACCTGGAACAAACCCAAATGCCCATCAACAATAGACTGGACAAGGAAAATGTGGCACATATACACCATGGAATAGTAGGCAGCCATAAAAAACAATGAGTTCATGTCCTTTGTAGGGACATGGATGAATCTGGAAACCGTCATTCTCAGCAAACTGACACAAGAACAGAAAATCAAACACCGCATGTTCTCACTCATGGGCAGGTGTTAAACAATGAGAATACATGGACACAGGGAGCGGAGCATCACACACTGAGGACTGTTGCGGGGGTTGCCGAGAGAGGGACAGTGAGGGGATGGGGAGGTTGGGGAAGGATAACATGGGGAGAAATGCCAGATGTAGGTGATGCGGGGATGGAAGCAGCAAACCACATTGCAATGTATGTACCTATGCAACAATCCTGCATGATCTGCACATGTACCCCAGAACCTAAAGTACAATTTAAAAAAAAAGAAAAAAAAAGAAAAGGAGAAAGTAATTAATCTGCCAAATGGGCTGGTGGTAATCAATGAAAGATATTTTTCTTCCTCTGCCCACACAATAACAACTGGTATTTGTATAATGCTTCAATTTCCTTTTTTAAAAATTGTTGATTTTAATATGACTTTATTTGGTCACTACACTTTGCACGATGGACAGCATTTTAATGTTTCTTTCGAAAAGGAAATGAAGCCTAGAAAAATTAAAATAACTACCCAAATTCAGAATACCAGCAAATAAAGAGTCAAGTGCAATCTCAGCTCACTGCAACCTCCGCCTCCTGGGTTCAAGGGATTCTTCCACCTCAGCCTCCTGAGTAGCTGGGACCACAGGCATGTGCCACCATGCCCGGCTAATTTTTGTATTTTTAGTAGAGGAGGTGTTTCACCATGTTGGCCAGGATGGTCTTGATCTCTTGACCTCGTGATCCACCTGCCTTGGCCTCCCAAAGTGCTGGGATTACAAGTGTGAGCCACCGCACCCAGCCAAACGTAATATATTTTAAAGCAAAGATGTAATATTTTTCTAATTCATTTTTCAATCTTTCTTCATGATCTAAATTAGACCACCTTATCATAACCTACTTTCATTTTCCTGTGTAGTATGTCACTGTGACAAAGACATCAACCAAGAATTTCCAATTCATTTAGAATTATCCAAATTATCTTTTACCTTTAACTTTTTTTGACATATGTAATTCCTCTTTTCTAATATCTCTGAAAAGCTAATTGTATGCTCTTTCTCCTATGAGGAAGCCTGTAAATGGAGTTTCTCACAATGTCCTCAGATATTCAGCTCAAGATATTCATAGTTAGTTGCTGGCTAGGACAGAATATTTTGTTTTTGACACATGGACCATTTAAATCATATGTGAATTCACTTACCACCTAAATGTCTACAACACAAGCAAAAAGAAATCATGGAGGGAAAAAACGTAATAAGGAAAAAGACTAGAGTTACTTGTGCTATTTTTTTCCTGTTTGTATTTATTCATTTATGTTTACAGGGTGGAGTTTCAGCCATTCTTTTCTTTCTCCTCAAATTTTTAAAACGGCTATAATTAGTTTAAATAATTCCCTCACTAATAAGTATTGGTGAATTATAAAAATTAAACACACATTAACAACTAGGAAAGGACTATTCAAGCTCGAGTCCCTCTCCGCTACCTCTTCCCACCTCCTCAGGACTTCATGCACTTCCCTACTAGGTCCTCAGCTATAAAAAGTTGCTAAAAATATTTCAGGGAAGGGCTGATAAGTAGCAAATGAACAGAGATAGTGTTTTTACTCTTGCAGATTCTTCACCCACTTGACGCTGTTTTTAATTTGCGTTTCCTTGTTTCGTTTTACTTTGTTGAGTTTTCCTTCTTTGAAGGTGTTCTCAGCATCAAGCTCAGGCATTGCTGGAAAAACTCATTGACCTTTCCTCAGCAGAAGGAAATCAAATAATATTCTAAGATCACTATAATATTTTACTGCTATTGTTTCCAGGTTATGTATTGCCTTTTTTCTCCCCTAAAATTATGATGATGTTACTTGGGGGTGGGGAGGAGGAGGCAGAAGAGCCCTCTTTTAGAAAGTTTCGATAATGAGCTCTCTTCAAGTCCCAGTGTTACCGGGTCTTTGGGGTGTTGCTTTACTGACTGAAAACCTCTGCAGCCGGTTGCGCCTTTCCTGGAGTTCTTGTCCTGTGTCCAGGAAGAATGAGCTACACAGACAAGTAAAAGGTGAACAAAATGAAGAGGAGCTTTACTGAATGACACAACAACGCAGAGGAGATCGCAGTGGAGGGCTCTTCTCTGTAGGCATGTGGTCCCGTCGTCTCTGCAGCTCTCAACAGAGAGGCAAGCTCCTCTCTGCAGCTGGTCATCACATCCTCTTAGGCCTGAGCTTTTATAGACCTCGGAGAGGAGGAATTATGTGCCCACTGGTCTATGAGTGGCCATGGGCAGGCCCAGGAAAAAGCACCATGAGTTCCCCCTCCACTGGGCAGGACTGGCAGCCCAGGCACCAGGATTCAAGCCTGCCCTGGCCTGAAGGTGGGGCTTCATTGGGGACCACACTACATCATATGCCTACTTCTTACAGAGCACTACAGATGAGAAACATTCTCCATGTCATTCTCGCTGATCGTTCTCTCACCCATAGGATACACGTGAACAGTGACAGGAAAACCGTGTCTGAAAAAGTGCTCTGTTCACTCTTTACCCATCAGAATTCTTGACAAGGTATTAGCTAAAAATAAAAATTAAAAAAAAAAAGGTGCATAATCTTGTTTCATGATCCTGCTGTTTAGAATAACTTTGCCATCTCCTTCTGCCTGGGAGCCTGTCTGCCTCCTGGGGCCATCCACGGAGGCAGACAGGGACACCTTCAGGAGGCACCAAGAGACATCTTCAGGCCAGTGTTCAGCCACCTTCAGTTCCCCATCAGCTTCTGCTCCCGAGCTCCTCAGTGCCCAAAGTCCAGAGGGGGCCAAGGCTTCATGGGGCTGGCGCATCAGCACTGCTTCAGGGGTGGGCATACCTGGCCAGGCTGTGACAGTGGTCTGAGCTTGGTCCCAGCCCTACTCCCAGATTGGAGGTTCACTGAGAAAGGGGAGAGGCCAGGCAGCAGAAGCAGGCACCTCCGAGCCTGCAAGTGCAAGGGTGGCCTTCCCAGGACCCCAAGAATGCAGGGATGCCTGCATCTGCAGCCCGGGTTTGGGTGCGGTGGGTGAGAGGGCTCCTGCCTACTCCTGACTCCCAATAGCACAGGGGTGCCTGGGTTGCAGCTGCGGCTTGGGTGGGGTCAGTTGCACCTGGGGAGCTCCTGCCCCACCAACTTGGAAAAGGCAGGGCTCCTGCTTGTCCTCCACTCCCACCAGCTCCCTGGAGCACTGTACCTGGCCTCACCCCATCGCATACTGGGCGGGGGCTCCAGGTCCTCGCTGGACCTGGGCTGGCATTTGGGGCAGAGGTGACATTGCCAGGAGCTTCCTCTGTTGCCCCCGGCACTCAGGGGGGTGGGCAGAGCTCCCACAGGGGGTCCCCCAGGGTGGCGGGCTGGGGTGGGGAGGATTGTCCCCATGCCACTTTCGGCAGCTGCCAGCGGGATGGCAGCGCCACCCAAGATGGCCCTCTGAGGCTATCACCAGTGGCCCTTACTCTTGCTAGCTTAATTACCCACCAGGATGAGTATTAAACCCTTTCCTCTGCATTTGTTTCATCTTAAAATGGTAAAGACTATGTCGTATCCATCCATTCTAGTCCCTTCAGCAACTAGCAGAGCTCTATAACTTTTATTAAATAAATTCCATTACATCATATGCCTACTTCTTATAAAGCACTACAAATGAGAAACTTTCTCTATGTCATTCTTACTGATCGTTCTCTCACCCATAGGATGCACGTGAACAGTGACAGGAAAACCATGTCTGAAAAAGTGCCATGTTCACTCTTTACCCATGAGAATCCTAGACAAGGTATTAGCCAAAAAAAAAAAAAAAAAAAAAAAAAAAAGAAGGTGCATAATCTTGTTTCATGATCCTGCTGTTTAGGATAACTTTGTCATCTATATCCTTCCTAGTTCTTCCAATTCCTATTTCATATTCACTAAATAGAATACGTCCACATTTTTTTCTAATCTAAGAGGTTAGTAGTCAGCTATCTTCTCTTTGCTCACTTTCCTCATCTAATTTGTCAACTTGCAGTGAGATAATCTGTGCAAAACGCTATGTATAGTAGTTGGCTAAAATTAAATATGTGTTAGTGTCATTCATTTTATATTATGCTTGATAGCATCTTCTCAAATCCAACTTTACTGAAGCTTTATACGTTAAAAAGGGAATTAAGCTGCCTATAATTTGATTCTATCTCTTGTGGCAAAAGGAGTTTGTTAAACAAATAACAAAGTTACTAGTTTAAAGTGAAAAACACAGTGAATTAGTAGTTTATGCTTTAATATTTAAATACAATAGATATTCAAATATAATAAATAAATTACAATAAAACAGCATGAGCAAAGTGTCTTTGGGTAAAATATTATTCTGATCAACTCACTTAACATTTATAAAATATGTGCTATAAAATTCTGTGTACATACTATAAGAATAAGACCAACATAGATAATATTTTGGCAAAGGCCCTTAGTGGTTTTTGCAGCATATTAGGATCTACCTCATGACTCTATTTCCAGCATATTGTGTTAAGCAAAAAATATCAATGCCTTGTTTTATAATTGCATTAAGTTATTAAAATTGATGCTTTGCACATTCAGACATAAAGCAAAGAATTAAAGAAACACAATGAATAAATTTGATTGTTTGCCAGAATGGACTATTTAAAGACATGAACAATATTGTTTTCGAGAAAGGCTAATGTCAAAAACTAAGATATTGGAAGATATCCAACATCTAGGGAGAGGACCACATATTATTTTATCCGTGAACGTTTTTACATTCTGACTGTATTAAATGTTATTCAATATATTCATTTATAAAACTGATAAGTGTTAGAATTTTAAAATTAATTTTATTAATTTCATCCCGAATTCACACATCAGGTTTTCTGGGTTACAGACAGATAGTGAATTAATAAATGAAGGCTAGACATGGTGGCTCACACATGTTATCCTAGCACTTTGGGAGGCCAAGGTAGACAGAGCACTTGAGCCCAGGAGTTCAAGACCAGCCTGGACAACATGGCAAAACTATGTCTCTACATAAAATACAAAAATTAGCCAGGCATGTTGGCACTCATCTGTAGTCCCAGCTACTTGGGAGGCTGAGGTGTGAGGATCACCTGAGCCTGGGAGGTCAAAGCTGCAGATCGCCCCACTGCATTTCAGCCTGGATGACAGAGTGTACACTGTCCCCCACTTACTTGACAACCTTGGCCCTGGGCTGTACCATGAGAGCCAGGTCGACTATCCGGTGTGAGTAGCCAGGCACTCCACAGGTGAAAGACAAGGAAACATGATTTTGCCTGCTTGTAAAGGATGTGAAAGCAGCAGTACCCCCTGTCTTCTGAAAGGATATCCTAGAAAATAGAATGGGTCTGAGTTCCAACTCCAGACCTTTGGTAAGTAATTAAAATCTCTCCAGGATCCAGATGGTGCCAGGTGTCTCCAAGTTCTACGGTATCATCTCTTGAAACCTTTAAATGCCTGGGAAGGAAACGCTGTGGTCTCTGGCCTCCTGGGATCTTCTTCAGGCAGTAAACATTCAGCCCTATCCAGGAAAATAAGAGTTTTATTATCTGTTCCTCTTAGGGTCAGAGATATTAACTACATAAACGGCTACCGATGCAGACCTTTTAGTATCCGAGGAGCCCCAGCAGGCTACAGATTGTACAGGAACACTGGAAAACACAGGGAAGTGTAATTTCCCCACAATATTTCCCAATATTCATTAACTCTACTTAGTAGCCTTAATTATATTATTAAAAAAAGAAAAAGAATAGCCCTTTGTTTAAATACTTCCTATATAAACAACAAAGTCAAACAGTTAAATATGAAAAGCATTCAACCTTTATCAGGAAACCATGATCAGTTCACACATTTTTAACACCTAGCAAACATGCTTTTAAAATCATATTAATGTCAAATCAAGAACTAGATTTTAAATCTTGCTCTAACATTTCCCGAGAGAAATAACTGTTCCCTTTTTCCTTATTTGTTAATTCATTACAAATCTGCAATTTTTAAAGAAAGAACAGAAACAAGTATATAGGCAGTACAAATTAAGTAGAGTGTGTTTGCTTGGCTTTCTATATGAATGAGAAAAATTGGGGGTCATGCAATGACAATTTGCTATTTTACTAATTTGCAGATACACTGAGGATGTGTCTCTCTTCAGGGTTCCCATACTTTTAAACATTTACCCCATAACTATGTAAGTTGCCAATGACAGGTCACAGAAATCAATATTGGAACATTCATACTTAAACATCATATGTTTCTTATTTTATTTTATTTTAGGTTCTGGGGTACATGTGCAGATCATGCAGGATTGTTGCATAGGTACACACATGGCAATGTGGTTTGCTGCCTCCATCCCCC
>CAUYLG010067784.1:0-45515 GCA_963573385.1 Cacajao melanocephalus
TATATATTAGTATAAAGTAATATATATTATATATTGCTGTATATATACATACATATATATATTAGTATATATATTTATCTATTTATAACATAATATAAAATAATATATATTATATATTAGTATATTATAACATATTAATTATATGTTATATATTAGTATATACATAAATTAATGCATTAGTAGATATCCTAAAACCACTGAATTGTATGCTTTACATGCATCGATTGTACAGTATATGACTATGTCTCAATCGAGCCGTCATAAAGAATAACATGATTAACTGCGAGTTAAAAGAAGCATATCTAAGGCTCCACCGCGGCATCAGAAGAAAACTCGTTGAGAACAAGGCTGCTGTTTTCAGTGAGGACCTCAGCTGGGACCTCAAACTCTGTGTGAATGGACTGGCTTTAGTTTCCTGTGGAGAAGGATTTCCTTTGCTAAGGGAAAGAAGAAAGGAAGGAAAGAGGGAAGGGAAGGGGAGAGAGAAGATGGGAGGGGAGGGGAGGGGAGGGGAGGGGAGGGGAGGGAAGGGGATGGAGAAGAATAAAGAGGATTAGCTCCACACCAGGAGGCAGAGCACACTTCCCCTCTCTGATGCTCAGTGTTTTAAACACCTCTCTCCTCCAGAGTCCCCTCTGCTCCCTCTGACCCGGTTTCCCAGAGTTTCTCACGTAGGATGTCCCATTCCCCTGCCCAAGCCTGTCTCTACGGAGCCAGGGTCAGATCCAGACTGGCCAACTTGAAGTCCTTCAATTCCACACTTCACCAGCCAGAACCTGCTTTTGGCAGCCCTGGAGGCAGGTCAGAGGTCGATGAGAGAATCTTGGAGGAATAGATCCCAAAATCCCAAAGTTCCAGCTGAGCTAGCATAGGAAAGCGACAGTGACCCTTCGCGGGAAAAGAGTGCTGTTCAACTCCAACAAGGTCTTAGGGGAAAAGAAAGAGACAAAGAGGGAGAAAGAGAAAGAGGGAGGGAGAGAGGGAAGAAGAGGGAGAAAGCAGGCGGGGGAGAGAGGAGGGGACAGAAGGAGGAAAAGAGAGGAAGAAAGGAGGGGCGGGAGCACCTGGGCCAGCCTGCCTGGGGAGGCGGGCGGGGTGAAGCGGCGGGGTTCTGGCCCCTGTGCCTGGTCCGCTGGCCCTACAGCTCTCCCCACATGAGTGCTTGTGCATTCTGACGTAGGAGCACAGGCTGTTTGGAGCCAGGGGGGCTCTAACATGGCGTCCACAAACCGCCTCTCTGGCTGTCCATGAAGAAAGGAATCTTGGGGAGGTGGTGACACCTGCACCCCTGGTTGTACCACGGTGAGAAGGGGGGAAGCAGGGAGGAGCCCCCTGCCCAGCGCTTCTGGGTGTGCCTGAGCCTGTCCAGCCCCTTCCCATCATTCACACGATCACTGCACACGTTCATACACACATGGGCACACGGATGGCCATTTCTACTGTTTACAAGGCAGAAGCAGAGATGAACCTGGTGTCTCAGCCAACCCTGACTTTGTGGGTGTGACAAGAAGCTGGGGGGAGACTGCACAAGCTGAGACCTGTCACCTGCAGAGCCGGGGGGACAGGGACGGGCAGGATGGAAAGGCAGGTCTACCTGAGTAAGGATGGAGAGATAGGAAGCAGGGAGACGCCAGAGCGCAGTACAGGGTGGAGACTGGGGCGTGGAGGCCGTGGCGTGCAGCACCTCTCTCATTGCTCGTGGGTCACAGGGCGCTAGTGGAGGGAAGTGAGACGAGCAGGATGTGCGCTGGAGCCCGATGGCAGCCATGTGAGTGCCAGAACAAGCATACAGCAGAGCTGGGAAAGGCGGACTTGGCATCCTCCTATGGCTGCCGTGGAGGAAGGAGGCATCGACTGGGGGAGCGCCACGTAGACACGGACTCTGTGTCCTGGTACTTCTGGCTTTCTCCTCCTCCTGGCACATTCACGGATGCAATGTCCTGCTTCCTTGGAGTTAGAAAGGCCACAGGGAGGGCTTTGGCCCATAAAGTGTGAACAGACATGCAGCAGCAGGGTGAGCAACAGAAACTTTGTAGCTTTCTTAGAGCCCTGAGATGGGAGCGGCTGGTCAGGGCCGCCTGTCCTAACCCACACGGATGGTGCCTGTGTGTGTGCGCTGCAAACCTGTGGGGGCCCCGAGGCGTCCTGCAGGCCAGCCCTAGTCTCCCACTGAGCCCAGGGCTGGGTGACCATGGGACCCCGAGTGTCACCAGTTCCTGCTCATACCTGCTGACCTGGCCAGTGATCATTCATGCCCCTTTTCTCTCAGAAGCAGCTTAGAGTGTGTGGGGAGTTCACTTTGCCCACCGGGGGCAGTTGGGGGGTCAGGCCCTCTGGGCTCATAGCCCTGGGAGATGAGCAGGAGTGCATGGAGAGGGCACTGCCATGGATGGCTGGGTATTTCCAGCAGGGACTGTGCACCTCTCGCACACACGGAGACCACGTGGATGTGGCAGAGCCCACAGCAGCGCCCACGGGACCCAAAACTGCAGCACGCAGAGGCTGCCTTGTCTCCCACGCCCATCGGGAGCCTCTCCAGGACTGGACCTGGGACCAAGTGGAAGGCAGAAAAGCCCCTCCCCTGTTGTCCCCACTCAGCCCACCAGGAGCCCCGATGCCGACCCGGCTCCATCCTCCTCCTCTGGGCTCCTCCTTCCTCCCTTTGCTGTGGCCACCCCTCCTCAGCCACGTCCGGCACCACAGCGCCAGCAGCTCCCTTGTGCTGGTGGCGTGTGAGCCCCACGGAGCACCTGGGCTCTGTCTGCCCTGATACCACGTGGACAAAGAGGACAGAGTGTGGGCTTCACAGCCCCTTGCTTGAGGTAGAGGCCCTTGGTATTTGAATCCAAAAGTCCCAGGACTCCTGAGTGTGCAACAGGATCTGAGACTCGTGGAGACCTCTGTAGGGCTGGAGGCAGCTGGCCTTCTGAAGACCTTTCCTGAGAAGCCCATAGGACCCCACTGAACCCTGCCCCATGCTCACTTCTGTGGTGGGGGAGAGAGAGACAGATTTTGCTCAGACGGAATGCAGGGTGTCACATGGTCTAGGGGAAGAGAAGGGAGAGAGTTGAACACACTGACCTGGTGTAAAGGTCCTGCCATTTGAAGTAAGGGTTATAGAAATGTAAACTGCATCTGCACACAGGTCCTCTCTGCTAGTCTTAGGATAGCTTCTGAGTGGGGTTTTCTCCCTAACTGCATTCCAGCACTGAGGAGACAGGTGCTCCTGGAGGTGAAGGGAGTCACCTGGAACTCACACTTACCCATGGACAGACTGGCACTCGGGTCACGGTCTCCCCTATTCTCGGTATCCCATGGGGTCTACATTCAGTTCTCCAAGTCCTAAATAACCTACAGCATCTCTCTGGGGAGAAAGGGGCTGTTGGGTGGGAGGAGGAAGCAGAGGTGCAGGGAGGGGAAGCCGTGTGTCAGGCTGTTTGGCCAGTGTGCAGGCAGAGCCTGTCCCTGCAGCCAGGTTCTCAGGACCACCCTGCAGGGGCCTCAGAGCAGATGGCAGCAGTGGGGGCCAGGGAGAACTGTGCAGTGGGGCCTGGCCAGTCAGTGGGCTTTCCAGTCCAGGATGGGGGAGTAACAAGCCCTCTCCCTTTGCACCCACACTG
The DNA here is from genome assembly GCA_963573385.1 of Cacajao melanocephalus. Classification (NCBI taxonomy): domain Eukaryota; kingdom Metazoa; phylum Chordata; class Mammalia; order Primates; family Pitheciidae; genus Cacajao; species Cacajao melanocephalus. The sequence goes on from CAUYLG010067784.1 coordinate 3,621, forward strand.
TCTATACCTCCTCCCATCTACCTTCCTCCCTGCCAACCCCTCTAAACTGGAGTAGAGAGTACCATGGACTCTGCAGTGTGTCACCTAACTCTCTTCTCACTTTGCCAGTTCCTTGCTCTGGGTGAGGGGTGGGCTTTGTTTCTGGCTGAGCTTTGCTCTGCTGTCTGCCCTGGCTTGAGCCATCTGACGCTTCCTGGATGAACTGTTCCCTCTCGTATCTCTCCGTATCTCTCCAGACACTTCAGTCAGTCATGCCAAGAGCCTCTGCTCTCTTCCCCAGCACAGCTTTCTAAGGGATAACTGCACTCTGGCTTACGAAGGCAGGTGGTTTCTTCCTTGATGGGAGGTACTGTCTTCTTTTCCTCATCTGTGATAAGTCTCACGAGGAATGCAATCAGTGATTAATGGGCAAACAGACCTGGATTGCAATCGTAGATCTTTCGAGAGACTAGGCAATCCTATAATTGCTCTGAACCTCAACTGCCTCTTCTGTAACTGGAGGCAGTGTCCTGTGTCCACAATATGGGCATCATTTGCAGAAGCCAAATGATGCAGCGTGTGTGAAAGCGTCTGGCAGAAGCTGATACTAGTGTAAATATTCATAGCTACACAAAGAAGTGATGGGCACCTGAAATGGAAACTTTGTGGGTAAATATAAAATACTTTTCTTGCCTTTAAAATTCTTTAAAAGATAATTGGCTGTTTAATGCAAAAATAATGAAAATATATTATGGGGGTTAAAACATTAGTAAAAGTAAATTTAACAATTACAATAAATATAAATGGTATAAACACTTCAAATAAAAGTATAAACTATCTGGCTAGATAAAAAGAACACAACCCAACAACAAGCTGTCTATAAGATATGCATTTTAGACCAGGAGTGGTGGCTCATGCCTGTAATCCCAGCACTCTGTGAGGCTGAGGCAGGCAGGTCGCTTGAGCCCAGGAGTTCAAGACCAGCCTGGGCAACATAGTGAGATCCTATCTCAAAAAAAAGGTATGCACTTTAAATATAAAGACACAGATAGATCAAAGATAAACAGACTTAAAAGAGATATACTATGTAAACTCTAATCATAAGTAAGCTGAAGTGGAAACATTAATATCAAAGTTGACTGCAGGACAAGAAATATTATCAGGAATACAAAGAAACATTTTATAATGATAAAAGAGTTAATTTATCAAGATGATATAACAAACTTACAGGAAGCAAAAGCTGGCAGAACTAAAAAGTCAAATAAATCCACAAATCCAGTTGGAGAGATCAGTGGTCCTCTCTTGTAAGGATGGGAGACGTAGACAAAAGGTCACTGAGGATACAGAGAAGTTGGATAGCTGCATCCACAACTTGACCCACAAACCTTAGCAAGCACTCCATCCACCAGCAATGGAATCCACATTCCTTTAGGAAGAGTTCTCCAAATTTATGAAGCCTGATATAAGATAGGGATAGCGTTGCAGGTGAGTAAAGAAATAATTCAATAAATGATGCTGAGAAGTTTGCTATCCCCGTGGAAAAGATAAAACAAAATTAGATCTCTGCTTGCATAATCCCCAAAGACAAAATGTGGCTGGATTAAATTTAACTGTGGAAAGCAAAAATTTTAAAACTTTTATTAAAAAAAAAACAGATATTTTGTGACCTCAGAGTAGAGAAAGATTTATTAAGGAAGTCCTAACACAACAGAAGCTCAACATAAAGGCCAAAAATGATAAATTTGATTGTATCAAAAGATCAAATTGTACACCAAAAGACACCACAACAAAATTACTAAAACACCACCACATGGAAGACGTCTGCATCACACAAAATGGCTGAAGGGTTAAAATCTAACATATGACTAGAATTCCTACAAAAAGTATTAAATAAAAAACAACAGAAAAAATTACCAATGATTTGGAAAGGTGATTTATGGAGGGAGAATTTCCAATGGTAAATAAACTTGAAAATATGATTAATCTCACTAAAGGTCAGAGAAATACTTATTAAACTGCAATAAAACTCCATTTTATACCCACAAAAGCAACAGAAATTTAAATCTCATCACTTCAAGTGCTGCCAAGGATATAGAGAAAAGAAAACTTTTACATACTGCTGGTGGGAATAGATTGACATAACTACTTTGTACAACAGATTGCCAGGGTCTAGTAAACTTGAAGATGCCTTTACCCCCTGATGAACAATTCACTCCTGGGTATATATTAGAGGCCCAGAGAAACTTTATGTGCACCGGAAGAATCTTATAAAACTGTTCCTAACAATATTACATTTTGTTTAAGAATATGTACATTTATAGTAAAAGTGGTTAGAAATTCAGGGTGAGGATAGACACCCAAGTCAGGATGGTAATCATCTCTTGGCAGCGGGTACGGAAGTGGAACGGGACCAGAGAGAGGTGCATGGTGGCTTCAGCCACGGATTCAACATTTTATTTCCCAGGCTGCTTGTTGGGTTCATGTGTGCACATGAAACAAAGGTGGAACCTCCCTTATTAAAAATGCCTGGGATGAGAAATGTTTTGTTTTTTTTTTAAGAATTTGAAATATTTTCTTTTACATAATGAGACCACTTGGAGATGGGACTGAAGTCTAAACACAAAACTCATTTATGCTTTGTAGACACCTTATCCAGATAGTTGGAAGGTAATTTTGTCCAATATGTTTAATACTTTTGTGTATTAAACAAAGTTTGTGTTCAGTGCTTGTGTGTAGAATTTTCTAATTGTGCTATCATGTCAGTGCTCAAAAAGTTTCAAAGTTTGGAGCATTTTGATTTTGAGATTAGGGATGTTAAATATACATTCATTATTTATTTTCAGATTCTAAAAAGTTGCATAAATTATAGTTATTTCAGATGCTTTGGAAACTTCATTTGGTTAAATACACAAATCATAAAACTATAGTTAATGTGAAAAATCACCGATTTTTAACTTCTATCATTTGATGCAAAACATTTGTCAGTAAGCTTACTTTAAATTGTATTGTGTTTAAAAAATTAGATTTAAAAAGGAAAAAGGAAAGAAAGAAATGAGGCTGATTCTATAACGTTTTGGCTAAATTAATATTTTTCAAAGTATGGTCAGGCCACTGAGGGTCCCTGAAACCTCAGAAGTGTCTGAGGCCAAAACCGTTTTCATAATGCTACTGTTTTCTTCACTACATTCACATTTGCATTCAAGGTACCAAACAACCACGGTGCTGGGCCTGGAATCAAGGCTGGGGCCACGCCACATGGCGGTCACTGCGTGCGTCACTGCCAGGGACTCATGGGGAAGGACAAAGAACACACCCTCTATGTCACTTAAGACTGTTCTGGGTGAAAGAGAAAAATTATTTATTTTATTAAAGTTCGATGCCTGAGGCACAGGCCTTTTTAATATTCTAGCAAAATAGAAAGTACACATAAAGCCCTTCTGCAAGCTGAAGTACAATAGTTCTCTTGAGGAAAAGCACCATGTGACTGAGCCAAGAGCTCAGCTACCCACTTTCTTCATGGAACATTGCTTTTACTTGAAAGAATGGCTTACAAACTATTCAGAGCTCAGTGTTTGGCAGATTTCTTGAAAATGAATGAAGTGAACCGGCCATTTTAAAGAAAACCATTGACAGTGTTTGTTGCCAATGCTAGAATGTGAACTTCTGAGTGTAAATTAAAATTTTGGAAGGCATATATTCACCACCACAATCTTCATAGTTTCCCGTTACTTAAAGACTTCCCTGGTGAGATGGGTGGAGATATTAGCAAATATAATTTTTTTGGATATTGAATAATGAATCGCATCTACATTTGAAAATCTATGTAACTCGGTGAGGCATTATTTTCCAAATGACCAAGATATGGTGTTATAAAATCATGCAAAAGTAAAAGATCCATTCAAAGTTAATGACAGGACTACACATTTTAATGTAACAGAGACGAAAGGACTCATTAATGCTAAAATGTGAACGGGATTCAGACTCTGCATTGTAAGTAATCTTCAAGAAACTGCCGATTTTTGTGTGTAGTATAAGGGTCCAATTTTATTATTTTGCATGTGGATATCCCGTTTTCCCAAGAGAAGATCCTTTCCTGACATGTATTTTTGGCACTCTCATAGATCAGTCAGCCATATACTGTGGATTTATTTCTGATCTTTTGGACCAGAAACTATAAAACCCATAGAAAAAAAATCCAGGAAAGTCTTCCTGGCATTAGTCTTGGAGATGATTTCATGGATATACCGAAAGCACAGGCAACAAAAGCAGAAATAGACAAGTGGAACGTCAAATGTAAAAGCTTCTGCACAGCTAACAAGCAACAGAATGAAGAGGGGACCTATAGCATGCGCGGAAATATTTGCAAACCACAGATCTGATAAAAGGTGAATTTCTAAAACATGTACGAAACTCCTGCAACTCAATATCAAAAACACCAACAACTCAATTTAAAAATAGGCAAAGAGCTTGGACAGACATTTCTCCAAAGAAGACACACAAATGGCCAACAGGTATAAAGAGACTCAATGTCACTGATCATCAGGGAAATGCGAATCCAAACCAACCTCCTGCCAGTCAGTGCAGATGCTAACAACAACATCGATGAGGTTATGGAGAAACCAGAAACCGTGTGTGCTGTTGTTCAGAATGCAAAACGGTAGAGCATTGTGGAAAATAGTGTGACGTTTCCTCACAATTAAAAATAAAGCCAGGCATGGTGGCTCACGCCTGTCATCCCAGCACTTTGGGAGGCTAAGGTGGGCAGATCGCCTGAGGTCAGGAGTTCAAGACCAGCCTGGCCAACATGGTGAAACCCTGTCTGTACTAAAAATGCAAAAATTAGCTGGGCGTGGTGGTGGGCACCTGTAATCCCCGCTACTTGGGAGGCTGAGGCAGGACAATGGCTTGAACCCGGGAGGTGGAGGTTGCAGTGAGCCGAGATCATGCCACTGCACCCTAGCCTGGGCGGCAGGATGCGATCCATCTCAAAAAATAAAAATAAAAATGAAACACCATATGATTCAACAATCTCTCTTCTGTAATTTAACCAAAAGATGTGACATCAGGGCTCAAAGAGGTATTAGTACTCCTGTCTTCATTGCAATAGTACTCACAACAGCTAAGATGTGCAAACAACCTAAACGTCTATCAAGAGATGACTGAATAAAGCACATATGTGTCCACACAATGGAATATGGTCCATCCTTAAAAACGGAGGCAATCCTGCCACAGGCACCATGCATGATGAACCTTGAATCATGCACCATGCATGATGAACCATGCATGCCACAGAACCATGCACCATGCATGATGAACCACAGGCACCATGCATGATGAATCCTGCCACAGGCACCATGCGTGGCCACGTGAAAGAAGCCAGCCACAGAAAAAATACTGTACGATTCCATTCCCACCAGGTCCCTAGAGGACTCAAATTCCTAGAGACAGAAAGTAGAACGGTGGGTCCTAGGGGCTGGGGGCCTGGGGCAAAAGCCGGGAGTTGCAATTCAGCAGTTATAAAGTTTCAGTGATCCAAGATGAGCAGCTTTTATAGATCCGCGGTACAATGTTGTGTCTACAGCTAACAAAATTGTATTGTATACTTAAATGTTTGTTCAATGTTTTTACCACAATAAAATTAAAAAGACTACCAGTCAGTTTGGTACAGAGTCAAAGCAGAATGCACAATTATATGAAAGACAAAACTACTGAAAGCGTTTTATTCCAACAGACCTACCTGTCAGATTTTCTTCATGTATTTCCACCAAAACAACGTATTCAACGGATGGCTGAGACGCAGGTATGAAACTCCAGGCACCATCCATTAAGCCGGACCTTAAGCAGATCTGTAAAATTTTAAAGCAACCCCCTCACTGTTTCCACTAAATATGTTACATTAAAAATATAGCCGTGTTTTCCCAGCATGCTATTTCCATTAACTTGTGGTATGTTATTGTTGCTATCTTTAGTGAGTGAATCTCTGAGACGGTTAGCTTTAATTTTTCATACGATCAACATGGCTAGATATGACCCATGGGAACTAAAGCTCTTTGGGGTCCCTGATAGTTTTTAACCTCCTGAGGTCCCAAGGCCAAAGCAGTTGCTAGCCTCTGGGGTGGAGTATCCATACCATGTCACGTGCCTTATAATTTCAGAGACAAATGCCCCTGAAAATGCAATCAGGGAACGAATGTTTTCTAGAAACATGAGGTTTTCACATCAGCTACTATGGCCACACACTTTGCTGTCTTGGTGAAGCCAACACTGGTACTCTACATCAGGGGTCCCCAACCCCTGGGCCATGGACTGGTACCAGTCTGGCCTTTCAGAACCGAGCCGCACAGCAGAAGGTGAGCGGTGGGTGAGGGAGGGAAGCTTCGTCTGTATTTACAGCCGCTCCCCGCTGCTCGTGTCACCACCTGAGCTCTGCCTGTTGCCACATCAGCAGCAGCATCTGATTCTCACAGGAGCACAAACTCTACTGTGAACTATGCAGGTGAGGAATCTAGGTTGTGAGCTCCTGATGAGAATCTAATGCCTGACGATCTGTCACTGACTTCCATCAGCCCCAGATGGGACCATCTAGTTGCAGGAAAATAAGCTCAGGGCTTCCACTGATTCTACATGATGATGAGCTGTATAATTACTTCATTATATGTTACAGTGTTGTCATAATAGAAACAGAAGGCACAATAAATGTAATGTACCTGAATCAGCCTGAAGCCATCCCCTCAGTGCGAGTACGTGGAAAGTTATCTTCCAGGAGACCAGTCCCTGGTGCCAGAACGGTTGGGGGCTGCTGCTGTCCGTGAAGCAGACCCAAGGGCTTACACATGGATCCAGTCATTGATCCACATTCTTCCCAATACTTACTGATGCCGTCTCACCTGGCACGCTTATGCTGGGGGCTGGGAGCGTCTCTTTCCTCAAGGAACTCACTCTGCTAGGAAAGTCAGAGAACAAGACACGAACACAAGACCTTTGATTACAAGCAGCGAGGAGGAAATCAGCAGCTGCTCTGCGGTGAAGGACAGTTGGGGCCTGGGTCTGTTGGAAAGGACGGAAAAGGCCTCCTTCAGGCTGGGCCATGGTCCTGGAGACCTGGGGCCGAGCAGAGCAGCCAGCAAGGATCTGGGGAAGACTTCCAGGCAAAGGGTGTTAGAGTAGGTAGGGTGTGCATGCGAGCTGGGCGGTCAGGAGCTCCTAAACTGCAGGATGTGCTTCCAGGCCAGATACCAGTGAGCCCAAGACAGACAATGAGCAAAGCAGGGGCCTGAGCAGTCCCTGGGGAGGCAGAGCGGTGTGGGGGAGCATCCTGCGTGCCACATGTGTCCCTGCAAGACGCCTCCAGCCAGGGAGGTCCTCCGAGCATATCTGGACCACTTCCAGGGACACTATTTTCCCATCTCTACGAGAAAGAAGATGGTTCCCTGCACGTCTACCAGAATGGCTAAAACAAGAAAAATGGTTTACATAAAATGCCTTGAGGATGCAGAGATGCAGGATCGTTGTGCACTGCTGTGGGGGCAGCGCAGCGGGGCTGTGCAAGAAGAGCAGGGCAGCTTCCTCCGGAACGGAACGTGCCCTTCCCATGTGACCCAGCCGACGGCTGTGCTCCCAGGCAGTTATCCCAGAGACCTGGAGACCGGCAGTCACACAGAAGCCCATACGTGAATGTTTCTGCTGTCTTCTTTCATAAGAGTCAAAAACTGGAAACAACACGAATTTCCTTCAACAGGAAAAGGATTAAACGGTGGAATGCCTGTACCACAGAACACTAAAAATGACAGGGAACAAACTGTTGACACAAAAACTCAGATGACCTCCAGGGAGTTATACCAAGTGAAGAAGGCCATCTGAAAGGTATGTCATGGAGAGCAATCTTGTAACAACAACGTGAGGGAGGTGGAGAGATCAGCGGCCAGCAGGGGTGAGGGCCACCGTGGTTCCACCGGGCAGCTGCAGGGATCCTGGATGATGCTTCTGTGCCTTCACTGTGGTGGTGGCTACACAAAGGGACACAGAACTAACCCACACACAGGCGAGTGCGTGTGACACTGGCAGCATCTGAGCATGTGGCGTGAACGGCACTGACGTCAAGCTCCAGGCTGTGGCTTTGTCCCATGGTTACCTAAGCCGGTACTTCTAGGGGAAACGGTGGTGGCACCCTGATCACTCTGTAATGTTTCTGCAACTGCATGTGAATCTGCAATTATCTCAATGCAAAAAGGTGTTTGGTTATTTTTTGAAATGAGTGGATTACAAACTGTCTCTGTGGCGAAGTCAGGACCACAGCAAAGCAGCAAGGGCAGGACTCAGCACTTCCCGAGAAGGAGCATTCTGGACTGGCCAGTGGGGCCGGAGCCTCACCCGGGGCTCAAAGTCAGTGCTGGGGCAGGGCTCGTAGAGCCTGTGTCTGCTCCTCTCTCTCCTGCTCTGTGGCTCCCTGAGCACCGTGCCTGGGTCTTCACCACCCATGATGGAATGTGGCCAGCATACACACTGGCCAAACACTCAGAGCTTAGCCCTAGAGAACACCACATGAGCTGGCGCCAAGGAAGATGGGCGAGAACTCAGGGGCTGTCCCCACAGACCAGGACCACATGAGCTGGGGCACAAAGGAGCCCGATGGACAGGAATCAGGACCCGTCCCCACAGCCCGGGGCCATGTGAGCTGGGGCAGGACAGGGCCAGGTACGATAAATGAGAACTCAGGAACTGCCCCCACAGCCCAGGGCCACGTGAATCAGGGCAGGCCGGGGCCAGGGAGGATGGACAGGAATGAGGGCTCATCTCCACACCTCACGCGGCCACCTTTTCCCAGCCACATCTCTCACTGCCCCTTCCTCACACACCACCATCACCAGGACCACGGCCACCCACACATGCAGACCACAGTTCCGGTCCTGGCACCAAGCCGTGAGATACACTTGCCCAAAACTCTCTGGACCCTCCTTAGCGTTGTCAAGTGCACATTCTGGTGCCAGGCAGGGGGACTCAAACCCGCCGTTCTCTGTAATATTAGTGGGAGTGGTGAAAATCGCTGGGCAACATCTGTGTCATTCCTCCTTCTCAGAGCACGGCACGGGTTAGAAGAGAACTTCTCAAAGTGCATGATGGATTTGCCAAGCCACAAGTACTTAAAAACCAACTTTAGACCCCTGCCAAACCCCTAAATTCCAGGGCATATTTTGATCCTTATTAAAGTCATATAAAATAATACCACATGTGAGGGGCTCTCTGCTGCATTCCCAGGGCTCTGTGAGATTGCCTGTCTGTTCACCAAAGCAGAGCCTGCTCTGAAGGGCTTGCGGCAGCCCGTGCCACCCTGCTGAAGGAGCAGGCACCCTGAGCCTCCTGGGCAGCCTGGCTGCCGTGGCCCTCAATCCAGGATGCCGGGAGAGTGGCAGCCCTGGAATCTGGGCTGGATCCTGGCTGCACTGGCTCCTTGGTTCTCCCTGGTGAATGGTTTCCCCATCCGCAGCGTACTTAGAGTGCTTAGCACTCGGTCACAGAGACCTCTGCTCTTCCCTCTGCTCTGCTGCTGGCTTACGTTTCATTTTCCCTGGAGAATTGCTCACCGGCCCATGGGAAGCACCATGTATGCTTACAGCATGCCTGTTCTCTGCAGAATTGAAAATCTGCTGCTGAGGCGTCTGTCCTGCGTGGCTGCCGCACACGGGTCGGTGGGACAAGCCTCTGTTGGGCCTGTCTGAGCCTCGACTCTGCCACAGGAGAACTGAGGCCTTGGGCTGTTTATGCGCTGAGTGGCCAGCAGCAGGTAAGGGTGTAAAATGTGAGGCATAAATTGTAAATAGGTGTGGCCTTGGGCCCCCACTTCCTCCCTCCCCGTGGGCTCACCTGCAAGTGTGAACCCACCAGACTGCTTCCGAGAGGAAGTGGCAAGGGTTTGAGTCACGTGGACTTTTTGGCAGTATGGGTAGGTGAGTGGAAAAGTCAGCCAAACTTACACAAGCCGAAGAGGGGGTTATTGGAAACCCCAGGGCTGGCGTGCAAGCCTGTGGCACTGTGGGTCCTCCTGGTGCCCTGGAGATTTAGGATCAGCCGTGGGCTGGGGCTCTGCTCTCCTCATGTCTCTCCTGGCTCAGGTCCCCCCATGGCCCTGCAGCCCTGGCAGCTGCCTCTCTGCTCCCTGCTTCCAGGTTCACGTCTGACCAGCCTTCTAGACAACCACCCCTGGACCAATCACCGCAGCTGTGGAGGGGGCGAAGTAGAAGAAGGAGAACCCATTGGCCCCAAATATTTGGGAGAAGGTGGAGGGAAGGGGAGGAAGATGCAATTCCCAGGAGAAAGAAATAAATGCCTCGGTGGGTACCACACAGGAAGCACAGGTACGCTTTGCGGAACCCGTGACTCTCCCGCCATCTCCAGGGCAGAAGACATGCAGATGGCCAATAAGCCTATGGAAAAACACTCGAGGTCATCTGCCATCAGGATCCAAACATCAAAACCACCATGAGATGCCACTTCACAGGCACGCGAGCTCCTAGAATCAAAGGGGCAAGTGGAGAAAGCAGAACCCTTGGGGCTGCCGGGAGACTGGAACACTGCAGCCACCTTGCAGCAGTCGGACGGGTCTTCTGAAGGGTAAGCACAGAGGACCACACTTTCCCGAAACCCCACTCCTCGATGTACACCCAAGAGAAGTGAGAACACATGCCCACACAAAAATCTATGCAAGAGTGCACGTAATAGCATTATTCATGGCATCTAGCCAAAAGGTGAAAACACAGTGTCCATCTACTTATGAATGAATAAATAATATATGGTCTACATACTTGGGAATATTATTCAGCCACATAAAAAGGAATGAGGCACTGATTCGCACAGCAGCGTGCGTGAACCTTGAACACCTGATGCTAAGTGAAAGAAGCCAGATGCAAAGAACCATATAGAGTATGAGGGTATGACTGCATTTGCACCGAAAAGTCCCAACAGGAAAATCTATTGGGACAGGAAGTAAATTAGTCGTTGTCTAGGTGAGGGTGGGGGAGTGATGGGGGTTGGAAGGTCATAGCTGAAGGGTCTGGGGTTTCTTCTGGGAGATAAAAATGTTCTGAAGCCAGTTGCAGTGGCAGTTGTACAGTACTATGAATATGTTAATGCCACTGAAGTGTGCACTTTAAATGGATGAATTGTGTGGTGTGTGAATTACATCTCAACAAAGCTGTCACCAAAAAAAGATACTCTGTACCAGGGAGTGATGCTAATTAGCCTCATTAAGCCCTCCCCGTCACTGCAAGCCCAGCTCAGAATCAAGTTGCCCCGGGCAGCGGAGTCGGATCTCAGTTGTCTGTGCAGCCCTGGGTACCGGATTCCTGTGCGGCTGGGACATGCCCAGATGAAAGCAGCGGCCCTGGACCCCACCCTGTGAGGGCACCAGCGCATCCCTGGCATGCACAGCCGCTTGGCCAAAGCTTCACTGATGTGGACGAGGGTGATCGGTGGTGAGAAACGACATATGAGGAGCAGCCGGGGGCTGGTTCCCATGCTCAGGGCCTGGCCGTGACACTGTCAGCCCCACCCCTCTTGGCAGGGGCTGAACAGGGCAGGGGAACAAGTCTCCTCACCCAGTCCTGACCCCTCAACGCCCGCCGTGTTTATTCAGGGAATAGCGGGAGCTTTGGGGGCCTGGGTTTGAATGAATGGGTGGGATATGAGTGGATGGGCCTACAGTGGGGATCCTGAGGGTGACTGCCCATAACTGGCAGACACCGCCCTTCTCAGTGTCTCTCCCTGGAGGCAAAGTGAACCCCAGGGCTGTGTTGTGTGTGCGCCTCTGGGATCAGATGACAGAAGTCACGAGCAATCACGTTTGGGCTGAAAAACATCTTTGTAATCACGTTCTCTTGCAAGCCTCCGGTCTGGCTCCCCGTCCCTGAGGCGGTCAGAGTTCAAGGCTGGCAGAGCCTCATCTCCCGGAAATGAAGCCGCACGAGGAAAAGGTGGACTGGACGAACTTGACTGACCCCGCTCCAGGAAGGGGGAGGCCTTTCTGCTGTGAGCTGCCCAGGGCAACTCTCGCGAGCACACATGGCGGGGTGCACAGGAGCCATTCTGGGGTGACTGGTGGAGGGTCCCTGAGCTGACAGCCAAGGCAGGAAGCCTACTCCAGAGATATTTGGGGTGCTCTGATGGCAACGGCCACACTGCTGTGCCATCTCGGCAGGTCACTTCTCTCCAGGGGTGTCTTCTCACCAAATGAAGGGATGTGCCCACCCAGGGGAGCCCTGTCAGTGCTTTCTGAATGAATAAGATCAGGAAAGCTCTTTAAACCCAGGCGCTGTTCTGTCTGGCCCCGGCTCTCCCCCGTGTGTGCCCAGGACTGGGGTGGCCCATCAGTCTGTCCCTGGGAGGCCCTGGACACTGTCCACAGCCGCAGTGCACCCCGAGCTGTGTATCCCTGAAGCATAGGCAGCTTCGCCTTTCACAGAGGCCAGCACACTCTCCCTCCTGGTGAGGGCTGTGGCCCGGCCCAGCCTGCATGCAGTCATTTCAGGGCACTGCCTTTGGAGAGAATGAGGTGCATTGGATCCGTGGCTGATCTGCTCTCTGCTGGCTCAGATAACACCCCTGGGCTGCTGCTCCTGGCCCAGAGCCCCAGCGGCTCCATCGAGCCCTCCCTCCTCGGCCCCTCACCCCTGCAGCAAAGCCAGGGCCATGATCTGGTCACAACACACAAGTTGAGCGTCCCCCAGGAGCAGAGAAACTGTGTCCCCATCCTCGCAGGTGCCAGTGTCTGGCGGGGATCTGAGCAAGTGCTCTGGTTGAGTTCAGATCCCATTAGACGCTGAGAACAGTAGTCTGGGTTTGGGTTTGGGTCACTCAGGAGCCACAGGCGGGCAGCAGCCGATTAGTTAGACAAGAGTGATGACCAGCGGCCTTCCTGGGGCTGTTCTGCCCATTCCCGAGGGGCTGCGGCCTCAGTCTGTCCCATTTCTCAGAAGGAAAAGCTAAGGGCCAGAGAGTTTCTATGACCACACTGCTGCAAAGCTGATGAGCAGCAGAGCCCTCTGGGTGAGATGCCAGGGTGTTCTGACTCTGCCCCATTCTTACCACGTCTGGCTCCTCGGCTCAGCCCGACCCCAACATCCACCCTGTTTTTTTTTTCAATTTTTTTTTCTTTCTGAAAAGCAGTATTGACTTTCTTCTGCTAAAGAAAAATAATCTAAAAAATGACAGCCCTGGGAAAATACTGTGCTATCATTTTTAAGGAGTAGAAGCGGACGCGGTAGGATCAGGTTTGTGAGCGTTCGTGCGAACCCGCACCGGGCAGGCTGGAAGCCGCACGCGTGGGAATGTACCACGTTTTTATTTGTTTCATCGTCGTTGTATGCTTTTAAAAACATCTGCAGCACCTTCCTGGCTTCTGTTTATGGATGTGTGTCTTCTGTCAAAGCCTCCTCCTTGGGAACCCTGCCCGGTCCGCTGGCCCCTGGCCTGGGAAGTGCCCCTGGAGAGCTGTGCGGTTTGTTGCTGCTGGAGGCCCCAGAGTGGCCCAGGCTGAGGCCGGCTTTTAGGATAAGTTTTCTACTTGAGGTTCCCAAGGCACATGAGTGGTAGAAGCTCAGACTCACTGAAGAGTTTGGGAGACTTTGTATTTTCCCTTCACGGGAGACTTGTTTTCCTTTCAGAGGCAGAAGCAGCCTGAGGCATCCCATCCCAGAAATGGGGCCGGAACCAGAGCTCTGCTCTCTGGGCCAAGCCCGCACGCCTGCCAGCCTGCTTCGGGTTTCAGGCCACTCTGGTACTGCCTTTTCTTCCTTTTGAACTCAGCCTTATCTTTTTTGTTTTTTTTTCCCAAGCCAGGATCTTACTCTGTTGCCCGGCCAGGCTGGAGTGCAGTGGTGTGATCACGGCTCGCCGCAGCCTCAAAGTCTCAGGTTCAAAGCATCTTCCTGCCTCGGCCTCCCAAGTAGCTGGGACTACAGACACACACCACCATACCTGGATAATTGTTTTTTAAAGTTTTTGAAGAGATGAGGGTCTCCCTATGTTGCCCATTCTCCTCTCGGACTCCAGGGCTCAAGCAAAATGCTCCTGCCTCATCCTCCTTCTAAATGCTGGGATCCCTGGCATGAGCCACTGCACGCGAACAGCTGTATCCTTCAACACACAGTGCTGCGTGCACGCGCACAGGCCCTGCCCATGACTTCTGATTATTTTTGGCGGAATCAGTTCCCACCTCGGCTCTGTCCATCCGGTTGCGAGAAATCTGTATGTTTATAATCAGAAAAATAGGTTTTGCCCAGATGCTAGCAACACGAAATATCTAAAACAGCAGCTTTCCTGGGACGTGCATATCAGTACAAACCCAACAAAGATGTGAGGAGAACTGAAAATGAAGAACCGTGAGAGCAGATACATTCTTAGCAATAAATATTAAAACATGGGGTGTTGTAATTTAGTTCCAGACACAAAAACTCTGGCATCCCATGGTGAACCGTGCAAGGAAAACATAAATGGCCCATCTCCACCTCCACACGGTGATGCCCTGACCGTGGCTGCCGTGGGGACCCCCGGGAACACTCTGGGGAGACCACGCACTTCTCTTACCCGTGCCCTCCAGGGGAAATGTAGCGTGAAGCAGGCACACTGGGCCGGATTCAGGGCTGAGGAGGCAGCCCCTCCCGGGCTCCCCCACACCAGCCCTGGGCATGGGTCCAGCTCTGAGAGAACCATCTTCATCTGTGTGATTTTCAGATTTTCACCAGCAGGCAGGACTGTGCTACAAAGGAGCCTCCACACCAGGTGTGCAAAGAACCCCTGACTCAAAGAAAGACACTTCCCTACCCAGGAGAATTCTGACACCAGCCATTCCGAGAAAAAAATCCATCTGCCTCATCTTCCACAGCTCTACTTACGGCAGATACTGGGTTTCCTGCTCTGCAGTTTTCTGCTTAACAACACAGCACAAACGTTTTTCTTGTTGCTTCATAATCTCGGGACTTCTTTGAGACGACATCTAACATTCAATCCATCTGGCACCATCAATTCCCTAGCCCTTCCCCTCCAGACAGGCATGTAATTTACTTTGTGAGCTGTATAAGTCTGCAATAAACCTCTTCATCCAGGCTTTTGGCCATTTGGGGAATTTTCTTTTAGCATGATTTCCCAGAAATGTCGCCACGAGGTCAAATGGAACAAACAATTTTACAATTCTTGTTATGTGCTGCCAAACGCTTTCCCAAACAGCTCCTCTCCTTTTGCAGCGCCGGGAGTGTGGGCGAAGGCAGGTAGGAGCCCCCCACCACCCACCACCAAGGTGGCCGTTAGAGTGCAGGGTGGGAGGGCTGAGGGTCCTGGCCGAGCGTCCTGAGATGGGGAGGGAAGAGCTGTCCGGCAGGTCTAGGGAAGCCTTGAAGCTGTGTGCAGGGTACGGGGTGGGAAACACCACAGCTGGTGGAGCCTGGCAGCTCCAGGCTTGGGGGACAGCCCTCCAGGGCAAAGGAGGGGCACACCAGGGAGGCACAGCCAGGCGCCTCTGCCTGACAATGGGGCTTTGCGATTTTATCCAAACTACTACGAGTCTGCTGGCCAGCCTGCCTCTCATCCTGCAGGCTCTGGGACCTGTGTGGCTCTATGGGGTGGCACCCAGGAGGCCTCTGTGGAAACAGTCCTTTGGTGGCTGAATGTGCACCAGTTTGAGCATCACAATAAACAGTGGTAGCAGATTATAGCCCACAGACTACATTGAGAACCTGTGATCTGCCAGACACGGTGGCTCACGCCTGTAATCCCAGCACTTTGGGAGGCCAAGGCGAGTGGATCACCTGAGGACGAGAGTTTGGAGACCCGCCTGACCAACACGGAGAAACCCCATCTCTAGTAAAAAAAATACAAAATTAGCCAGCTGTGGTGGTGCATGCTGGTAATCCCAGCTACTGGGGAGGCTGAGACAGGAGAATCTCCTGAATCTGGGAGGTGGAGGTTGCAGTGAGCTGAGATCATGCCCCTGCACCCCAGCCTGGGCAACAAGAGCAAAACTCTGCTTCAAACAAACGAACAAACAAACGAAGAACCCAGGAGCTCATGCTGATGTAAAACTGAGGGGACAGATACGCAGTGGGAGGGGAAGCCCTTCCTCACAGCAGGATGCAGACTAACTCACGGAGACGGACGGGACGAGGGAGTCAGGGTCACACCCTCACGACCCGCAGAGTGAACAGAGATTCCAGCAGGAATGCTCCGCAGCTGCTGAAATGGCTGGGGGACGTTTGAGGGGTCGTGGGAGTCTCAGCGATGGTCTCTCAAGTTCTAATTAATCAGAAAGAGGGACTAGGAATCCATGGAAGAGCCGAGAACACCACCCTAACTAGTGTCCAGGCCTGGGGACATCAGCGGCTTCCTGCTGCCCACACCCTCCCCGGGGGAGTCCCTAAGGCATCACCCGCATCCAAGCCCAGGGCATCCTGCAAAGTAACTGCCCTGCGGTCCTCACAACCGTTATGTTCAGGGATGACAAAGAGAGGCTGAGACCCTTCTAGAGGAAAACAGGCCAAAGAGGCATACAGTGTGTCATCCCAGAAATTAAATACAATTTGTGATCCTGCACTGGGCAAAAATGGCTATAAAAGAAAATACTAGGGCTGGGCGTGGTGGCTCACGCCTGTAATCCCAGCACTTTGGCAGGCCAAGGCAGGTGGATCACTTGAGGTCAGGAGTTCAAGACCAGCCTGGGCAACGTGGTGAAACACATCTCTACTAAAAATAAAAAAATTAGGTGGGCGTGATGGCGCATGCCTGTGATCCCAGCTACTCGGGAGGCCAAGATAGTGCCACTGCACTCCAGCCTAGGTGACAGAGCGATACTCCCTCTCAAAAAAAAAAAAAAAAAAAAAGGGATAATTCATGAAATGAGACTATGAACTCTATGCTCTATGCATATAATACTTAAGAGTATTATATGATTGTGTGATTTTGTTGAGAATATCTATTTTGAGAGAATGCCACAAATATTTAGGGGAAAGAACGTGATGTCTGCAATTTACCCTCAAATAGTTCATGGAAAAATATATCTATATTTATGTGTGTGTGTGTGCACACATACCGACAGCCCTCCATATTCATGGGTGCCTCACCCATGGCTTCAACTAACTGTGGATCAAAAATATTTTTTTAAAAAAGGATGGTTGGATCCATACTGAACATAAGCACACTGTTTTTTCCCTCATTATTCCTTAAACAATACAGCATAACAACTATTTCCATAGCATTTGCATTGTGTTCGGTATTATAAGTAATCTAGAGATGATTTCAAGTCCACAAGAGGATTGTGTATGCGATATGCAAATACTACATCATTTATATAAGGGACTTGAGCATGTGTGGATTTTGCTATGCACGGGGCTCCTGGAACCAACTCCCCGTGGATATTGAGGGGCAATTATATATGTGTGTGGGCATCTCTATCTATATCTCCCTATCTCTATCATCTATCTATCATCTATCTATCTATCTATCATCTATTTATCCATCTGTTATCTATTTATCTATCTATCCAGAATGGAAAAGCCAATGGGAGAAATATTGGTGAATCTGAGTACAGGGCATATGGCCATTCTCTGTTTTACTCTTAGAAGTTTTATGCAAGTTTGCATTTGTATACAAGGTAAAATGTTACAACCCCTGCAAAGATGGGATGGCAGGAACATGGAGGCAGCATTTCCACCTTGTCATTGGCAACTGTGTTGCCAGGTGGCAGGGACAATGCTGGACCCATCACTCATCCCTCCCCATTGGGATGGGGCTCCTGTCACTCAAGATCACGTGACATCCTCAAACTCACAGAAGACTTCTGACTTCTCTAATGACACTCACACCTTATCAGGTGTAACTCACTGAACTGGAAATCTTGTTGGTCAGGATTTTTCACACACTGCCTCCTCCACTTTGCACACACCCCACCCTCCTCCCAGGGCTGGCTCAGGGGTCATCTCCCTGGAGGAGCTTTCTCCTTCTTCGTCAAAAAGCAGTGGCCTTTGTTCTCCCTCAGCCTGCTGTGAAGACCACCCCCATGCTTGTCAGAGGTCCTATAATTCCAGGGTCACCTCCCATCTCGCTGACACCCTTCGAGGTCTCCAGGGGTAGGAAACGGACCTCGTCCGTCTCCCTGGGGCCAGCACCTGCGACGGTGCTTGGAACAGGACTGGTGCTCAGCCGATGCCTGTGAAATGGACGGATCCTGAGTCTGTTGTTTTCTCCATGCCTGGGCAGGTTCTTTTTCCACTAAAAAGGAACGGAGGAGGAAAGTCATCCATGTCATTGCAGATGCATGAGGGGTGAGGCGGGAAGGCAGCCTGCGTGAAGGTTGGGTGTGATGGCGTCACGGCTTCGTTTCTTTCCCTGAGGAAGTGAGTCTCAAGAGCTGTGCCTGCCCCGGGCATCCCTGGCTTCTCAGCGGTGCTGGGTCCATGCATTAACAGGGGTCTGTCCTGATAGATCAGTCCAGAAGAGTAATTTAGCTGAATGCAAAATTCAAAGGGAAAACATATCTATGAATGTTTTCAGAGACATATATATGTCTGTATCTCCATTCAATGATTATATAAACATGATTATTAAGTTCTCTGCTTCAGGAAAAGCTAAGGGCAAAATCAGTTCAACGCAGCCATTCCTGCCCGGGTCTCCCGGGCACTGCCTTCACTCAGTTCAACTCAGCCGTTCCCGCTCGGGTCTTCAAGCGGCACTGCCTTCACTGCTGCTGACTACCATGTCTGCGTCTTCTTTCTTTGGGTCGGGGCTGCAAGCTTTCCCTATTTTTGAGCACTGGGGACTCATTTTCTCATAGAATTGGCTGAAATGTGTGGTTTTCCTGGGAAAGGAATCCATGAAAAAGTGAAATAACACTTTTTTCCTTTTGAGACAATGTCTTGCTCTGTCATACAGGCTGGAGTATAGTGGCTTGATCACGGCTCACTGCAACCTCCGCCTCCCTAGTTGAAGCCAGCTTCCTACCTCAGCCTCCTGCGTAGCTGGGACCACACGTGCACCATGCCTGGCTAATTTTTGTATTTTTTTAGAGACAAGGTTTAGCCATGTGGTCCAGGCTGGTCTCAAACTTCTGGGCCTCAGCCTCCAGCCTCAGTGATCCTCCAGCCCCAGCCTCCCAAAGTGCTGGGATTACAGGTGTGTGCCACCTTGCCTGGCCAGAAATAAAGTGAAGAGAAGTAGCAGTCGAGTGAGCCATGCATGGTTTTGTTAAGCAGCTCAGAGCTGCCTATCCCCACTAGGCAAGAAATGGCTCATGGGAAGCGAAGATGGGGCCTCTCTGCATCTTCCTCCTGACGGGTGGGTCTTAGGTTTGATGCAATTCCACCAGCAGCACTGACTCATTGTAGAAAGTAAAAAGTTCTTCAAAATTTCTTTTCTTGTTAAAGAATAATAAAAATAAATGTTAGAAATAATAGTCTTTTTAAAAGATTTTCTTCAAAGTTTTCTTACTTTTTGCTAGTAACTCTTCATTAAGCTTTATCTTATGTAGCTGTTAGATATAAAAGAATAAGTATATTCTATGTCCTTGTACTTTAAGATATTTATATTATTACTTTTTTAAGTCCTTTCATAAGCAACTTCCTCTCCTTTCCTTATTTAGACTTCCTCTTTTCTTTTGTTCTCCATTGCTTTTACTGATTTTTAAAAAACTTAATATGTTAGCCAATCAAGTTCAGTTTAAATTGTGAAGTCTAGCTCCAACCAGCAGAGATCAGACACAGCAGTAAAAACCCAATGCGTAAAGAATAAATATGCCTGCCTTTCCTTTGTTCACTGTACTCTCATAGCAAGATGGCTGATGAGCAATACCCTTTCTGCAGAAAGTAAAACTGCCTTGCTAAGAAAACTTTCTGTCTGAATGCTGATTTTTCCTTGCAGTACCTAAGAACAAGCATTCTGTCTCTAACACTCATCAAGCTTCCAGGGAAGGCAGGATTAAGTGGCAGTTAATGAGATGCCAAACAATGGTCATTCTGGAAGCTTCCACATGAGCTCTGCTCACCAGCATCATGCTCCAGTTCAGGCAGTCACAGGAGGAGCGTGGGCCTGCCTGAGATAATCCAGAAGGAAGGGAGGTCAGTCAAAAGAAAGCAGCCAGCTGAGAGCTAGTGGTGAGAACAGTAAAGACTCCTCATGAACTGTGCTTCAAGCTAGAAAAAAACAGACTGGCAAAAAGGTAAATCACAGCATCAGACACTCAGAGAGATACAGATGGCACCTGCCAGCCAGTGCATGTTTGTGAAAGGTGAGAATGAATAACTGCCTAACAGTTAGGGCTCCCGTGATTTTCACACTTTCTTCCCAGTTGAATGAGTGTGAACTAGGTCAGACATAAGTTTAAAGCTGTGTAAAAGAGAGGTGAAGTGGTTTGCTCAAAGTGATATGGACAGTATGTGGCAGAGTCAGGTTTTCAATGTAATTCAAATGGCGAATTAATATGGGGTTCTACTGATTTGGGCACCGAAACTCAATCTCAGTGATGCATAAAAACAGAAAGAAGTTAGTGGATCCATTAAAAACACAAAAACCACCACCCCCACATAAAACACTGAGAACTCTGGGTACTTGGGCTTCTGGGATGGGGTAGTATAGGGAGCAATCATTGCCTAGAGTAGAAACAAAGAGACTCCACAGATAGGATGTGAGGAGGAGAATTTTCCTAGTGTGTCTTTAATCCTTTTTCCAGCACTGGGCAGAAATTAAAAACTGGTTCACCGCTATCCCTAACCACTATAAGGGTTTCAGTTTCTAGGTAGTTTAGAGTAAATATAAACAGTCCACTACTCTGAACACAACAACTAGAAAAAAATTTGATAAATTATAAGGATTATAGTTGTAAAACAATTGATTAGCTGTGAAAGTAGAAGAGCCAAACAAATTAAAATTCCAGAGCTGGGTAGCTGGGCACAGTGGCTCACAGCTGTAATCCCAGCACTTTGGGAGGCCAAGGCGGGCAGATCATGAGGTCAGGAGATTGAGACCATCCTGGTCAACATGGTGAAACCTATCTCTACTAAAAAATACAAAAGAAATTAGCCGGGCATGGTGGTGGGCACCTGTAGTCCCAGTTACTCAGGAGGCTGAGGCAGGGGAATTGCTTGAACCTGGGAGGCAGAGGTTGCAGTGAGCCGAGATTTTGCCACTGCACTGCAGCCTGGCAACAGAGATACTCTGTCTCAAAAGGAAAAAAAAATCCAGAGCAAGAAGAGCCCTTCCCATTTGAGCTGCAATCGTTGAACATTTTATTCCTGGGAGGCAGGGGTAGGGGTGATTTTCTGAATTTGGGCAAAGACTAAGGTTTAAGCTTTTCCTATGCAGAGGGACTCTTTTGAGGGAAAGATAAGTCAGTGGGTATTTTTAAAATAATGTGAGCTGGCCTAAGAGATCAGAATCTAGAGGAGCTCAAAACATTGAGCTGTTTTCTCCTGTAGGTTTCTTGCTAGCTTCTGGAGTGGTTCTGGGGGGTGGAGTCAATAGAGAGGGGGATGAGGTATCCCACTGCTCACTTGCCAGGGAGACCTGCTGTCTGGCTTCAGTCCGCAGACTTGGAAAACAGGGGCACTGCCTCTCATGTCACTCCCCAGACTCAAATCAGCTCAATCTTTAATTGGGTTGAGGTGATTAGCCCCTAATCCCTATCTTATGAAAAAGAAAGGTAGGTGGGGAGAGGCAGAAATTCTCAGACAAACAGTAGCAACAGCTTTAGTTTCTATCATTTTTATGTACACAGTTACTTTCCTATAATCAAAACTTACATGAATATGAAGTAGGAAAATATGACTAATGATTGACAAAAAGTTGTCAACAGAAGCACATCTGTAAATAATACAGATATTGAAATTAGCACTTAAGGGCTTAAAATTATCAATTATAAAGACCTCGAAGCCAAGAGGGGTGAGATGAACTAAGTGGCTGAAACGACGGAGAAATAAAAAAAAAAAAAAGTTTGGAATCTGCAAAAAGAATCAAATAGACATTCTGAGTGAAAAATGGAGTATCTGAAATTGAAAACTCATTGAATAAACTTAGTAGCAGATAGGGCACAGTAGATCAGGCCAGTTAACAGAAAGGTCAAAGCTCAGCGAGAAGGAAAAGGCTAACAAGAACCGACATGTGAATGGTGGGCAAGCGGGCCGACACACTTCCATTTGGAGTCACAGAAGAAGAAGACAAGGAGAATACACCAGAGTTAATATTTGAGGAGATCCTGGGTGAGATTTTCCAAAACTGATGGCAGACTTCAATCTACTGATTTAAGAAGCTCAAGGAAATCCCATTTACCCAGTGTGAGAGAAGAGCAGCCATCCCAATGATAGCTGGGTGGAGAGATAAATAAGATTCTACTACATATGAACTTGGATGAAGGACAAAACAGGTTCATCCAGGCTTTCCAGCCATGGAGTATTCCTTTATCCCTATACCCTCTTCACGGCTCCGGTGTTAGGTAATCACTCTTAGGAGGCAGTTAAGTGAGACCAGTGCCAAGACAGAGATGTAATGTGTAATACCAGATGCTCTTCACCAGAAGATGCATCCTCCCTCCATCGCAAAAAACCCTCAGAAGCAGAGAACGTATTTATGTGGGTTTTATCCACTCCCCTCAAATACCCACTTCCAGCACAGATAGATAATATCAGAAGCGTGTATTAGCTCAGGAAAAGTAATGAGACTTCTTAAGAATACAACTGCTATATAGAGAAAGATAACAAGAAGAGAAATTCATACCAGATGAAGCAGAATAAATAGAACAGATGGAACAAGAGTTTAAAATAAGCCTGTTTAATTTCCGCTAAGAAATAAGGCAGGGGGGTACTAGGAAGATTTAAAAAAAAAGAATAAGACATTATATAGAAAAAAGGATTATATATGTGTGTATATATATACACACACACACAGGCATACACACCCACACACACACATACATTTAGCCCGTACATGTGCGTGTGTATATATGTGGGCTAAATGTCAGAATGAATTTAGCCAGAGATTAGTAAGCACAAAGATCTGCCTTAAGAATTCTCCAAAATAAATAAAGAAGATATTAAAAGTGTTTTTAGAAGTGGAAAGTAAAGAGATATGGAAGACTGAAGTAGAGTGATCTATTTATACATTAGAGATCCTGAAAGGAAGAAAGCAATAAGAGAAAGAGAGAATATATATGAAGATTTATTGGCCAAGAATTTCCCAGATTTGAGAAAGATGTATGATCTCAGAGAAGAGAGAGGAGAGAGAGAGAAAGACACGTCCCAGTATACTATAAAGGAGAGGAAATTATAAAACTTTCAAAGTAGGAAAGAAATCAGTAACTTTCAAAGGAACACAAATCATATTGACATTATATCTATCAGCATAGTGGATGCAGGAAGAAAGTAGAGTGATAGTCACCATATTCAAGGAAAACAATCCTGAAACTCAGAATTTTCATATTTTGCTAACCTATCATTTATATGCATTGGCCAAATAAGGATATTTTCAGACATGTTGGGCTTCAGAATTTTTATCACACAAAGACTCTTTTGAAAACGTTTTAAAAGACCGTCCTATTTCAAGAAAAGAAATGAACACGAGCAACAGGAGAGATATGGGTGACTAAATAATTTACTAAAGCAAAGACTAAAACAAAAATATACACATCAATCTACAGCCAAAATTCTAGGTGAAACTCACATGGTATAGGAGAGAGGTTGGGCTGTGGGGTAGACCTCAGAGAAACAGGAGAGTAGCCTCAGGTGCTTGTCTTATTTACAGGGAAGAGATAGACATTGGTAAATTCAGGAAATTGATAGGGAGAATAAGCATAACTATAGATCTGAAGAAGTTATGAATGACCACCAAAAGAATCAAAATAAAATATGTCAAAATCAGCTAAAAAAAATTGTCTATTCAATGGAAGTTAGGAAGGAAAAAAGAAAAGTACATGGAATATGATAATAAAAATTGTGAAATAATATGGATGAAATAATTCTGAATATAACATTAAGTATAGTAAATGTGAATGAATTATACTAATCACTAATCAAAAGACAGGCTCTCAGAACAGATATTCTAAAAGATACAGTAATTTAATATCTACAGGAGACACATAAGAAAGTAATTGAAATGTCAGGTGAAACCCCTGCCAGGAATCAAAGAGGGGTATTAAGTATTATAGACCCAATATAAACAGTAATGAAATATAAAAGGAAATATAATTATTATGAACATATATGCACCAAATACTATAGTGTCAATAGACGTAAGCAATAGCTGATAAAATTACATAGTTGTTGTACAATTGTAGTTGTAAATATTAACATACACACTCAAAAATTGAAAAATCTAAGAGTATGTAGGTCATAGAGAACATCTAAAAGAACAGAAGCCATGTCCCAGCCCTCAGAAAAATAGGACTATGTCCACTCCTTCCTGTTGTCCCATGGACGTGAAGCCCTCTAAGTTTCCTCTCTCTGAAGGTCCTCTTGTTGTTGATTCCTAGTCCCTCTCCCTACCGTAAATCCTATTATAAGTTAAGCACTAATCGATGAGAAACGGACTTCTGTACAAGATTCCAATAAATTCATCTCTGAAGAGGTCCCCAGGCTTGGGGTAAGAAGAGACTGCTTCTAGCCCTGAGAAGAGGGTTGTGTAAGGTCTTTGTGGGGCGCATGAGCCCAGTCCCTTCTAAGAACTGGATAACAAGGCAGCAAATGGAGACAGAACCTTGGCTGCACCATGAGGCCAGAGGGAGGCTGCGTGCTGGAGGTGCTTTCTTTAGACCCCTAGCTCAGAGCTATGACTTGTACAGAGTCTTTCTGCTGACAGAGGCGAGCCTTCCAGTGCAAGTCGAGCTGGTCAGAATTGGCAGATGCACCTTGTGGAACTAAGATGCCAACTGAGTCTGCACCTACATGGGCTGAAACTAGCAAGGCTGGAACTCAGCAGCCAACTCCATCAGCAGCCATCAACCCTGGCGATTGCTCTGATTTTATTCAACTGGCATTACATGCCAATAAGTTAGGCATGATCTTGTCTGCAAGGCACTTAACGGTCTAATGGGGAACACAGATATGCAAACATGTTTCAGACACCCATAGTGGTTATGGGTGTGACACCTACAGTGGTTAAGGGTTAGTGTCTTGGATCTAACCCTCGTTATCTGTGTAGCTTTAGACAATGTCACTATTCTTACTGGATCTTAGCTTTCCCAGCAGGAAAATGGGGATGAAAACAGCAGTACCAAGACAAACCAGTTCTTGTTAGAACTGCATGAATTAATACATAGAAACTGTCAAGCACATAGCTTACAGCTTGCAATTATCATTCTGTCGTAACTCATACGTTAACATGGTGATTATTGATGGAGAGGAAGGGTGACACGTGTGTAGTTTGAGACACTACATTTGGTCTTTGTATTGCTTCGTTATTTACAAAGTCAACAAAATCTTTGCAGCTGCTGTGGCTTTGTTTGAAACACAGAGAGAAGCCTTATAGAACCGTGGGTCTGAGCAGCAGGATGATGGGAGTAAAGAGAAGGCCAGGCCAATGATGAAACGGTGCTGCCTGGTGACAGAAGGGGGTTATGAAGGCCCCCGGCACAAAGTTTGAGGTGAGACTTGAAAGAGGACATGAGCCTGGGAACACAATGAGCCACAGAAGAGATGAGAGCCTTCCGTGGAAGGACATGGTGAGCTGGTCCCCACTGGGGCAGCTCGTCCACAGGGAAGCAGTGGTGGACGAGGGCTTGGGTGCCACTCAGGGAGGCAGAGGCTTTGCCTACAGGCAGAAAGGAGGTCTGGTCAAAGAGGATTCCAGTGACAGACTTGGGGACAGAACTGGAGACAGAACACTGGGCAAGAATCGATGAGCGGGATGGCCTGAGAGTGGCCATATGCCAAGAGGTGACACACTCCCATCCTCATGCAGCACTGACCCCCATGCGGGAGGAGAGGGACAGAGGGGGTCACACCCAATGTGTGCACAGCCCAAAAGGCCCGGGTTGGCGACCCCACCCCAGCCCTGCATCCTGGGAGAGCCATGCAACCACAAGAGCCTCCCGTCTGAGAAGCGCATGGCCGTCCACAAGTCAATGCCTGTGAGTACTCCACATTTTGTGATGAAAGTGCACCTCCAGCCATTCGCATCGTTTTGACTTTTCATTGCTCAAAAATAGACAAGAATAACTACTCAACAGTTGCTATAGATATGCTCTAACCAGTACTAGATTTTATTTTTAAAGATAATTGGTTTTATTGTGCTAGAAATAGTTGCCGTACATATTA
Source organism: Cacajao melanocephalus (assembly GCA_963573385.1). NCBI lineage: Eukaryota > Metazoa > Chordata > Mammalia > Primates > Pitheciidae > Cacajao > Cacajao melanocephalus. Next base: position 29,873 of record CAUYLG010067784.1, read on the forward strand.
CATGTGTTTTTAAAGTTGGCTCACTGTGACTTTCATGCACCCAATAAATAAAAATAATTCCACTTTTTCATGATGAACTAAGTTAATTTGTTAGGCAAATAATTGGATGAGTATTTCCTGCATCCTCGCCCAGTGCTCTTGCTGAGAGGCTCCTGCACCCCATCTGGAGAGCCCCGGGGGCCCCTCTTCTGCACAGTGATTGCTGGATATATCCAGGGTCTCCAGGAAGCAGTCGGTCAAGGGAAGTCTGCTGAGCTGTCATCAGAAGGATGAGAGAGAGACTGTGGAGTCAGAACAGAGTATGGAGCTCGTGTAGAAGGGGCCTCCGACGTGCTCAGAGACTCTCTTGTGGGACCCAGAAGAGCCTCCAGGCTGAACGGGTACGAGTCTGACCATGCGGACTGGCTGGCACAGCCTGGTGGGCTGGAGGTGCTGACCCACTGCAGGGCATTCAACCAAGGGACTGCGTGTCTCCCACGCCGGCTGGGACTGAAGGGTCCCGTCTCAGCTCAGAAGAGTGCTCTGAAGAGGGCCTCCCGGGACCTCAGGCACCCAGGCCAGGAGGGAGGAGGAGAGAGCGGGCCCCAGGGAGCAAGGCCTGAGGAAATCCACCTGACCTTGAGCCCTGAGGCTGGGCAGCCCAGGACGTCAGGGGCTGGGAGCGCAATAGGCAGTGGGATTGGGGAGCCCCTGACTCTTAGGGCCTCCCACTCAGAGAGAGTCTCAGCAGTGTCCTGGAGCAGGGACGAGCAGCCCTGCCCTCAAGCCCTGGAAAGGATTCTGGAAAGAGCAGCGCAGAGCCCGGCCCCAGGCTGGTGTGGGACAGAGGGGCAGTGGGGAAGGGGTGGCAGAGGGCTCCCCTGGACGAGGTGTGGGGACCCAGTGGTCATCCCAGCTTTGTGAAGTGGGGCGGGGAAGGGGGCAGCGCACACCCAGGGAGGGAGGGAGGTGCCAGCTGTGTGTGTGCAGGGGCCAAGGAGCGCTGCTGTCTGCCCCCATTCTGAGAGAAATCCCTGGGTCTGGGTGGAACACAGTGGAACACGGTTCCTGGGGACTTTCCTGGACCCAGCCCAGGTAACTGAGGAAGACACAGCAGGGATGAGGCGGGGATGCCCCCGGTGGAGCCCAGGAACCTGGTCATGATAACAAGGGCAGAGTCTCCCTGAGAACCGGGTCTCACTGTTGATAAGTGACCCCCTGAACCCAACGTCCCCTTCTCTGAAAACCCCCGGCACACGGCTGGCTCCCACCACCCCTGTGCGAGGAGAAGCTTCGTGGCTGAGTGCAACTGTGAGGACAGATTCTAAAGCTGTGGCCTCAGGACCGATGCCCTCCTCCTTCCAGAGCTGACTACTGAGTCGGGGCTGGAGGGGGGCTAGTCGGGGGGCCCAGCCCCGTCTTTGCCTGGCGCTCCCTGCCCTTCATCCGCTGGGAGCAAAAGGGGCTGCTTCTTGGGCCAAGGACTTTCACATTTTGGTTTTGTAACAACAACAAACAAACTAAACTAAATATTGTGTTCCCTGTGTGTGGGTGGTGTGTGCACGTGAGTGGGGGTTTGAGAAGCGGGTGTGGGCCGGGGAGGGGTTGCACACGACCCTAGAAGCAGCAGATTAGCTGTGCCCTCTGCAGACAGCTCCTCCGCCCGTCTCTGGCTCCCAGGGTTGGAGGACTGGGGCCGCAGGACTTAAAACTTGCTCTGCCCAGCATGGGCAGCAGCCCCCGAGAAACGAACAGAGCCTCTGAACCTCTGATTCCGTGATCTGCGTCACCCCACGGCCTCCAGGGCCAAAGAGCCTGTGGCTGCTCCTGGACTAGAAAGACGATGGTGTGGGGCACAACCACCAGGGTCAGGTGGGCGGGGGCAGGGTGGGGAGGGGGTGCCCAGGAGCCCCTCCTCACCATGGAGAGATGCTTCTCCCTTTCCACGGCCAGGTGCTACCAGGATGCCTCTCCGTAGCCCCCACTGCCTGCACATGCCACAGGCCTGGGCCCTGCCTGGTGTCAGGAGGTGGCTGGATGTATCTGTGTGACCTCTTCCAGTGCAGAACTTGCTCCAGAGCCCAGAGCCCAGCTTGTCTCACCAGAGGAGCCCAGAGCCCAGCCTGTCCCACCAGAGGAGCCCAGAGCCCCGCCTGTCCCAGAGCCACACCAGCCCTGCCAGCCCCTGCATCCGACCTGGCTAGTGGAGCCCCCTCATGCTCCCACTGAGGTCTCATTCTGGGTCTCAGCCCCTCCCCATCTGCCCCAAACACTCCGGGGAGCTGGTCCCCATCTGGCCGAGTCAGCTTTCAACACCTTTATTTATGCTCTGGCATCATCAGCATCAGCACAGTCCTTGTGAGCATCCAGTGCATGAGTGGGGCCCCAGGAACCCCATGTGGATCCACTGTCACCCATGCGGGCCTGGCCGGGGGGCCAAGGAGAACTTGCGGGCTAGATCCTGAGGCGCTCCTCCTCTCCTCACTCAGCAAACCCACATGTGCTTCAAGGGCCCCATGAGCAGGGCAGCCTGCAGGAGGCGGGACCCAGGCAGAGCAGGGTGGGCTGGAGGGGCAGAAGGCGGGGGACATCATAGTCATGAGAGCAGCTGCTCCAGGCTGCACACTCCGTGGGAAGAACATCCCAGCGGAGTGTGGCTGAGCTTGGAGAAGCCGCACCTGTTACAGACACGCAGGCCTCTGGGCAGGGCTGGAACTTAGGGTCTGGGGAGTGGGTAGAAGATGGGGGTGCAGGGTGGATCTGTTGAGGTTCAGTGCACCTGCCCGAACCAGTCCCTGCTGCCAGCCCATCCTGACTTCGGAGTGGGAGAGGCACCCTGGCCAAGCTCCTCCGTGCCCCCAGCCTCGGCCTCTGCTCCTGAAAGCTAGATTCCCCCACCAGAGAAGAAACAGGGTGAAGCAATTTCTGGATGCAGCACCTACTCTGACCACTGCCCAGCCCCATCACCTCCCCACAGGCCCTCCACACAGGCCCTCCACACAGACCGTCCACACAGAGCCTCCCCACAGAGCCTCCACACAGACCCTCCACACAGACCCTCCACACAGACCCTCCACACAGACCCTCCACACAGACCCTCCACACAGGCCCTCCACACAGAGCCTCCCCACAGACCCTCCCCACAGACCCTCCACACAGAGCCTCCCCACAGAGCCTCCCCACAGAGCCTCCACACAGACCCTCCACACAGAGCCTCCCCACAGAGCCTCCCCACAGACCCTCCACACAGACCCTCCACACAGACCCGTTCAGACACCGCTTCCAGCACACTGAGCCAGCCTGGTCTCCAGCACCAGCTCCTGCTGCCTCGGCCGGTGGGGCCCTGTTCCCAGTCCGAGTGCCTCCCCAGGCACCTCCTGCTGTGGGCCTCTTGCCCCACACTGGGGCTTCCATGTGGATATCACCAAAGGACGCCAGCCCCAGGTGCTCACTAGATCCCGTGCACACCTGCCTTTCCCCAGACAATCTTCAGACAGATCCAGCAAGGCTCCTCTGACGCCCACGTGGGGCTGAGCGTCCGGCTGCTGGGCACGCCATGATGCATCCTCGTTCCCTTCCTCACTCCTTCTCGCACCGCAGAACCACGATCCCCATGAAGCGTCCCCATGAAGCGTCCCCATGAAGGGCCAGGCCTGGGAGTCTCTGGCCACGCTGTGTTTTCTGCAGACGGGGCCAACGCCAGGCCTGCCACATTCCTGGAGGACACCCCAGCACCCTGCTCTCCCCAGGCACAACCAGGGGCCCCTCTGTGTGGCAGAACAGAGCCCAGCCCGCCCTGTCCGTCTTCTGAGACTGCTGCTGCCACCCCATCACTAACCGGGTGCTGGAGAACACGGCAGGCTACAGGGAACAGGCCAGAGCCAGGACTGGCCCCAGGCCCGCTGGCCTTGCAGGGAAGCCTCACAGCTGCAGAGCGAGCTCAGAGCCCCTCCCGGGCCCCTGCCTCGGGCGCCCTGAGGCAGCTTCAGACCAGTTTCTCGGGTCTGGCTGAGACCTTAATGTGTTCCCGCCAGCCACCCCTCTCTGCTCTCCACCTGGGTCTCATGTGTTAAGGACCAGCCTGGCAGGGCTCATTCAGACACCCACACCTTCCCCAGCGGTTCCAGCTCAGCAACGGGACCCCACACCACAACTCTGCCACACAGAGGCCAGCTCTGCCACACATCTCAGAGAACCCTGAGTTGAAAGGGGCCCAGGGAGCGCCCCACCAGTGGGTCCTCAGGCCCATGGTAGGCCCACCCACTGCTTGCAGAGAAGGGCTGTCCTGGCCTCACACCTCTATGGGACTCTTTCTCTCAATCTTCCATCAGCTCACTGCTGCTGTGAGCACCGACCTCTCTGCATCTACCGTCCACCGAAGTGCCCGTGCCTTCCCGAGAGACCACTTGTTTTCCCAAAGCCTGGCAGAGATGATGACAGCATTTGCTACAAGCCCAGCAAACGTCTTCTCAGACACACACCTGGTCTGTAAGAGCCTGCTCGACCTGTCTGGTGTAAATACCCAGCCACCTCTTTAATGACACAAACAAAATTCAATTGCAAATGTATTGGAGATGATTATGTTCCCAAGACGTTCTTCTTGCAGACAGATGCCATTGATCATGCTGCCTGTGGTTAAGGTTTGGGTGACTTTGGGCGTGGGACAGCGAAGTTTTCTTAAGCCTGTGTCAGAAGTGGATGGGGCTGACCACGCCCACGTCCTTCCCTGCCTCCAGCAGTGAGTTTAAGTGCTGGCCACTCCCAGGCCCACAGAGACCACCCACCAGCGCGGCGCAGGCCCTGACGGAAAGGATGCACAGCAAAGGCCAACAGAACAAACGAATGATCAATCAACTAGCCACAAGCCCCGGACTGCAGGTGTCTCCTGGGCTGGGGGACCCAGCTTAGACCGGGAAGAGCTTTAACATAGAAGGCAGAGCTGGTGGCCCAGGGAGAGGGCGTGCCCAGCTGAGCAATGCTTCTCAGACTTGTGGGTCTCAGAACCCTCCACTCTGCCGAAAATGCCTGAAGGTCCTGGAGTTCTTGTGTATGTGGCATGTGGCATATTCCTATTGATATTTATCATATTAAAACTTAAAACTTAGGGTTTTAAAAATATTTGTTAATTCATGTGAAAATAATAGTAAACCCACCGCAAGTTAGCATAACTAGCATGTTTATTTAAAAATAGTGTACTTGAAATAATAATTTAGTGAGATGAATGGCATTGTTTCACATGTTTACAATTCCTCTTTTTGTCTGGTCTGATTGAAAAGACAGCTGGTTGCTCATATCTGCTTTTCTACTCAATCTGTTGCAATCTGTTGTTTTGGTGAAAGGGAATAAAGGAAATCCAGCCTACCCAGATATGCAGCTGGAAGGGGTGGAAGGGTTTTCATGGCTCTTTCAGATAACTGCGGATATCCTCCTTTGATACTACACCCAAAGTTGACAAGTGGTAGCTTCTTAAAGGTACTCGAACTGTGGAATCCGAAACCGTATCAATGGACTTTTTCTACTCAGTGATGCAAAATCCACTGGTCTGCCTTGTACTTTGAATAATTCTCTTACTCATGCATGATTTAATAACAGCATACATGGGTCATTAGAAAACATTTCTTCACCAATATGTGCAGGTTTTCTGAAGAATACTGATACCATTTATTTTTCAATATTTTAAAAATTCCCACTCACGAATGTCTTCATCAATTCATCATAAAAGTGCTGCAGAGCCAGATCCTGGCGGGGATGCCCATTTCCTCAAATCCTCAATTCCATCTGAAAACGCTTGAATGTGATCATTGGAACAAACGCTGTCAGTTGTCCTCCCTGGAGTGGTAGGTTCACTTCGTTCATATTTTTTCTTCCGCCATCAGAGCGGCTCGCATTCATCATCACTCCTTCATTCATTTTTGGGAAGATATCACCCAAGTCTGAATGCTGCTCCCTGAAAACCACACAGGGGCTGGGCGAGGTGGCTCACACTTGCTCTCTCAGAACTTTGGGAGGCCGAGGTAGGAGGATTGCTTGAGTCCAGGAGTTCAAGACCAGCCTGGACAGCATAGCAAGACCCTGTTTCTACGAAAAATTTTAAAATTAGCCAGGTGTGGTGGTGCACACCTATAGTCTCAGCTACTGAGGACGCTGAAGGGGCAGAATAGCGAGAGCCTGGGACGTCAAGGCCGCAGTGAGCCATGCACCACTGCACTCCAGCCTGGTGAAGGAGGAAGACCTTGTCTCAAAACGAACAACAAGCAAATGAAACGACACACACAGTTCTGTTAAACAAATGCTTCTCAGCACCAGTCCATTGTCTCCGCGTGCAACACCAAAGCTGAGTGAAGGTGTGCTCATGTGTGTTTGCATATATGTGAGTGTGTGTGTCTGTGAGGGTGTGTGCATGCTTGTGTGTGCATGTGTGTGAGTGTGCATGTGGAGGTGTGCTCACATGCATGTACATATATGTGAGTGTATGTGTGTGTGTTTGAGGTGTGTGCAGGCCTGTGTGTATATGCACGTGTGTGAGTGTGCATGTGAAGGCTTGCTCGTGTGTGTTTGCATATATGTGAGTGTCTGAATGTATTTGAGGGTGTGTCTATGCCTGTGTGTATATATATGTGTGAGTGTGCCTGTGAAGGTGTGCTCACATGTGTATATGTGACTGCGTGTGTTTGAGGGAGTGTGCATGTCTGTGTGTATATGCACATGTATGTGAGTTTGCATGTGTGGAGACAGCAGCATTATCCTATCCTCCCCAGGTACAGGGTGTAAGGAAACTGCCTACACACATGCCCTGTGTCAACTCATTCTGCTTCCAAGGTGCAGGTGGGCGGGGTGCGCCAGCCAACCCCTCTGGCCCAGCTTTTCTCTGCACTAGGAAACCCATGCAATTCCATTTCTTCTTCTGGGGCCTCGTCCTGGACAAGTTTGGTGAGAAGTGATTTAAACTCAAGAGAGGTTCAAATGCTGGAAATGGTCAGGCCTGTGGGCCCTTCTGGGCACTCCAATTATTGTGGTGACTGACCACGCCCTGGTAGGGGTCGTGCGGGGCCCAGCCAAGGGGGTTACCCCTGGATTTCTGACCATTCACCACTGTTGTCAGCAGGTTCCTTGCAGAGTTTGTTTCTCTTGGGTGGAGGAGGAGGGGAGGGAGACCGAGTGGGCTGGCTGAGGGAAGACCGCATTCTCTGGGGAGCTCCTCCCTTGCCAGGCAGGCGGGCATTACTGAGCTGTCCCAGAGTTGGGAATGGGCCTGTTGTCTTCATCCAAAACCCACGCAGACACCATCCCGCCTGGCTTGGCCCTCCCACAGAGAAGCCGGAAAGCACGCTTCTCTTACACAGATAGGTCGGCAGGGACCCCGTGATGAAGGAAGGTGGGTGGGGATTGTTTGGGTCCCAACAACCTGAAACAATGAAGTTTGTCACTTTGTTTCTCTTCAAGACAAAACGCCCTGATCAGTCACCTTCACTGCTTGCTGTTAAGGGAATGCACAGGCTATTTCTACTGCACCCCACAAAAAATAAAAATCCTCCGTCTTCTGAACTAGTGCCACTGTTCTGTGTCCGTGGACCTCGATGGATGCACGCGTGTCTCAGTGCATCCTCTTGCACTTGTGCAAAGCCTCGCACCCCTTCCTTGGAGGAGAAGCAGGGGGAGGGAGGAGCTCTGCGCCCAGATGTTAGACTTACGGAAGACTGGGCCGGCACCTCCACTTGCCAGCGCCCCCGGGATCAGACCTCCCATCTGCGCAGTGGGACACACAGGTACCTCTAGACCATCGCTGCCAGAATTCAATGAGACACAATGCTAGTGACGCTGACACAGTCCTGGGGCTCCAGCAGCCAGAGCAAGGCTCCCGTCGGCGGGTACTGAATGCAGGTGACCTTCACAGCAACTGATTTTAAGAGTTGATAAATTTCAAAAAGTGAGTAAGTGACATTCTCGCGTTGTCTTACCTTCCTCCTGCCTACACATTTGCCTCACGCCTCCTCACATCTTCCTCTGGTTCCTGCTGCAACTCATTTGCCCCAGGAGATGTCAAAATAAGCAGGTGAACAGCAAACACGCAGGAACAGAATGCACAGCAGCCCTGACCCGGCGCCGTCCGCCGCTCTGGGGCTTGGGGGAGATGCCGCTGGCAGAGGGATGATTTCAAGTGGTCAAAGATGCTGGCCAGCCTGAGGGACAGAAGGAAGCGTGTCACCAGACCACACACTGAGCAAATGTCCCCGCCCCGCCTGCCTGCGGCCTGGGGCAGGAGCGCCGTAAGGTGGTGGCCTCCTCCTGGCACCCTCTCACCAGGCTGTGGCAGCGCCCTGGAGAGGTGAGCACGGTGGCCCTCCGCTTGCTCCTTTTGGATCTAGCCGAGTGTGCATGTGGGGTGGGGGGAAGGAGAGAGTGGCTCCACCGCCCGCCCCAGAGACCCCTCATTAGACACATCTGAACAGGGGGCTGGAGTGTGGGGCAGGCAGAGATAAGATGTGCTGACTGCCAGGGCCAGGCCGCAGGGGCACGTTCTGGCGGCCCAGGGCACGACGTTTGGCAGGGGGCCAGGGTAGTGAGGCCTCATTTGGAGAGCAGGCTCCATTGGCCTTCTTCCTTCAGAGGATTTCTTCCCCCATAGTAAGTCTAAGAAAGAAAGAAAAAAGGAGAAGGTAGGAGGCGGGAGGCAGGGCAGGAAAATCCCATGGGAGGAGGAGTGTCTGGGTCTTGGGTGGCGAGTAGAGACATCTGGCTGGGTGTGTTCGCTGCCTTTGTGAATCTGAAGAAAACGTTGCAAGCCAAATCCTGCCACCCACACAGAAGGGTCATAGTTGCCCAAGGTTTCAAGAACCTGGGGAACCCCAGAAACTCCACCACGGGCCCCATCACCCAGGTGTGCCTCTGGGACGGGTGGACAGGTGCGTGCCTGGGACATCACAGGCGCACTTTGGACTTGCAGGTGGGACTCCCGTCCTTAGCAGCCTGGAGGCAATCGCACCATCGTCATTCTACAAACGGGGGCTCGGGAGCTTGGAAAGGGACCAGTTCCTGACAAGGGACAGAGCGAGAACCCAAACCCAGGACTCCTCATCTGAGAGCAAGTCCATCTTATTGACCTGCCCAGCCCTGAGTCCCTACACTGCAAGCCAGGGGAGAAGGGCTGGGGTTCTCAGTTCTGCTGCACACTGCAGGGTCTGCTCCATGCCGGTTCTGTGACAGGGGCAGGCGTTCTGGGACTGAAGGTGCCACAGGGAATGAAGCAGACCACCTCACTCCCCTCCACGGGGGCTGGACGCTACACCAGAGAAGCAGACAGGGTCCATGTCACCGAGTGTCGTGGCAAGATGGAGGACAGGGAGCAGAGCTCCAAAGAGGACCCAACAATATTTTCTTTTTCTTTTTTTTTTTTTTTTGAGATGGAGTCTTGCTCTGTTACCCAGGCTGGAGTGCAGTAGTGCAATCTCAGCTCACTGCAGTGTCTGCCTCCAGGTTCAAGGTTCAAGCGATTCTCCTGCTTCAGCCTCCTGAGTAGCTGGGATTACAGGTGTCTGCTACCATGCCTGGCTAATTTTTGTATTTTTAGTAGAGACAGGGGTTCACCATGTTGACCAGGTTGGTCTTGACCTCCTAAGCTCAGGTGATCTACCCACCTTGGCCCCTCAAAGTGCTTATGACAAAGGGATTGCAGGTGTGAGCCACCATGCCTGGCCCCCCTGCCCGGCCAAACTTTCTTAGAGCTGTGCTGCAGCCACACATTCTTCTTCCCACCTGCCTTCTCGCCCTGCCCCTTCACAAGGGCCACCTTGTAGGGCTTCTGAGACCCTCCCCACCCACCGCTGTCCTCACAGGACCCTCCCTAGTAGACCCCAGGCACATCAACTGTGACGGCCACTCTGGGGGGACTTGACCTGCCTTGCCACTATCTGCTTGGCTTCCCCAGACTCTGTCTCCTGTGTCACAAATACCCTATGTTAAATCCCTCTGTTGGAAATACCTAGAATGTTTTCAGTTTTCCTGCCTGAACCCTGACTGCTCGTCACAGATGACAGCAATGGCTGCCTGTGTGACCGCCGGGAGGTATAAATGAAATCATTTATAGAGTTTCTCTGTAAATCACAACAGTTAGCATAGCTATTACTGAGCACCCCCAAGTTCCAGTCCTGGTCCAAGTGCTTTCATGTGTTAACTCACTCTGTTCTCACAGTAATCCTAAGAGAATGGTGTGGTGATTGTCTTCATTTTACAGATGAGAGACATAAAGCACAGAGAAGTAAGTTCACGTGCCCCAAGTCACACAGTAGGGAGCAGAAGGAGGCGTGGCCCACATATTCTCCTGTACCAGGCCTCCCCACTGTCACCGTCCCCTAAACACATAAGAAACTTACCTCTATACTTTCTGTGCAGTCACAAACAGCCAGTGGGCTCCCATGGCCCTGATATAGGCCCAGCCACTGTCCTCTGGTCCTCCCACACACCCAGGCGTGGCACAGCAGTGATGCACATAACCTGGGGACAGGGAGCAGTTCCACTGTGCTGCTTCAGCCCTGGTCATTCTTACTTCCATCACAGAGGCCACCTCCCCCCATCACACTCACCAGGAGGTGGGAGGGGGGTCTCCAGCCTGGGCTGGAGCAACGTCACACCATGCTGTTCCCTACCACTCAGGAAGGCCACTTTGTCCTGGCCTTTGCCAAGGGGGCTCAGGTCCCCGTGCCTCCATCCCTCACTTCCCTGGCCATCCTCAGGCTGCTCTGTTCCCTCTCAATCCTGGGGTTTCCCTCTTCCTGGGACTAAAGGGGACCCCATATCTGGGCCTCCTGGCCCAATCTTCAGCTCTTCCCCTTCTTCAGGCCCTCCTTACATGAGAAGCCATAAGAAGAGCTTATTTATTCATTAAAAAAAATTGGACCAAACCCACATCTGGGTCCTGTGGAGAAAACTGACCCAGAACTCAGAGTCTGGTGGTGGCGAAGGCAGGGTGACAGACGCCATCGGAGCAGGAGGTCCCTGGAGCGCATCCATCCACATCAGCCCTTCCTGGACCTGTGCCTGGGGTCTTCCCTGGCCCAGAACTCTAAGTGTCCCAGACTCCTAATCCTTCTGGGAAGCAAATTCCAGGTGGCTCCCACACAGTCCTCGGAAGGGGCCGGCGGGTCCTCAGGAGAGTCCCTCTCCCTCGTTCACACAGTGTGTCTTTTCTTTCCTCCCTGTCTCAATCTCCTGATCCCCAAAATAAACTGCCTGTACTCAAGTCCTGTCTCAGGACCTACTTTCAGGAAAACCCAAACCGAGACAACTGACAAGCTCAACACTGGTGACATTGGGATGCTGGGGCGAGACCAGGCCAGTAGATGCAAATGTGTGGCCCCTGCCCCCGGGACTGCAAGGCTGAAGGGATCCCCTGGCTCTCGCGGGTCCCAGTGCTCTTCCCTTAGCCACACAGGAAATATGGGATGGCACAGGGATGACCTGCCCCTGCCCAGGGACAGACGCTGGCCTTAAATTCCCTAATGATGCCACCCCAGGCAGAGCCAGTCTGGCTGTGTCAGCCAAGCCCAGCTGCAAACCAAGAGCCGCCTCAGACCCCCAGCTCTGTTCACGGAAGCTCCGAGACCCTGGAAGGAGAGGAGAGATTGTCCTGACCTCGCTCACTCAGGGGGCAACCCCGGGCTCCCCTGGGAGAGCCCCTCCACCCTCCCAAAGAAGCAGTCTATGAGGTGAAACCACACACGGGTCTGCCGATGTGATGTGTGGAGCACACACAACCTTCAGCCCTTCCCCTTCTCTGGGGACCCTCCTTTCATGAGAAGCTACGAGAAGAGCTCACTAATTCATTCGTTTTTTAAAACCCCTCTGCTTGAGCCTTTTCTCAGAATCATTGTCCCCAGAGACACCCAGTCCAGAGAGAGTCCAGCTTCCCAGTCTCAAACCTGCCACCTGCCCGAAAATTAGAAACGAGTTACATTGACACAAATCGGGGGTTATTTTGATCCAAAGCACCCCATTTTTCATCCCACCTCTTTGCCTTCACTTCCGTGGTCGGGGTTGTCAGGAATGTGCTGTTATTTAGATTCGCAGAATCTGTAATAAAAACAGGACGAGCCCTCCGTGGACATCGTCTGCCTTCTTGTTTCGGTCCGTGGCTGGCTGCAGAGCAGCACAGTCACGTGAAGGCTCCTGGCTGGGCCGCAGCTTCCCCACTAACTGGCTGCGTGTCTGGGGCAGGTTAATGACGCACCTGGTGCCTCATCTTTCTTTATTGTTAAAAGACAGTCATGATGCCTCTCAGTTTCAAAAGGGCCTGCAAGTGTGCTGGACACAGGGCCCACGTTCTGGCGCACAGCAGGTGTTTGAAAAAGTCATCTTAGCAGAGGCACAGACTCCACTAGCGAATAACCCAGGACCAAGGAAGGATTTTGTTTTTTGGTTCTCTCTCAAGTTCTGCTCTTCAGAGACCAAGTAACAGCCTGAGGCTTGTAAGAAAAGTGTTGAGTGATGAAAATGAGATGATGGGTCCTTGATGCTGCAACAACGAAAGTCCCTTGGCGTGTGTTGGGCGTCAGCCGAGTCCCTTGGGAAAGGCACGGGAAGTGGAGGAGCAGAGTGGCAAGGGCTGACACGACAGGATGGCCTTCGGGGAGCAGGAAAACCAGTCAGGAGCGCTTTCAGGAGTCTTTCTCCAGGAAGCACCACACCCACCTCCTATTCGCCCCTTTAAAAATGCTCCTGAAAGATACATTGTATCTGAAGGTGTCAGAATCAGATCACAGTTTTTTCCCAGTAGGCAGAGACTGTGCCACATGGAGCCCTAAGATTTGTTTGGGTTTCACTGACCATTATTTTTCTTTGATAATAATGAAACTGGACATTTTCACGGTGAGTCCAGCAGTGGGGGTTGCAGCATCTGGAGTTAGCACCGTTTAGCTGGGGATTTAGCTGTGGCGTGAACCCTCCAGCTGACAGTAAGTGAAAGGCTTAACTCAAGAAGAGAAAGGGCATTGGTGACGGGGCAGGCGGGTGAGAACTCTGTGGTGCTGCCAGGGGGTGCCGCCAGCTCCTGGGGCCACAGTATCAGTGTCTATGTGACTTCTTCAGCAAAGCATCTGACCTGGTCCTCTTCAAGCATCTGGTCATTGTCAGCAGGGTATCATAAACGTTCTGTCACCACATCTTGGGAAGGAGAGTGGGATTCAGATGCTGCCAGACTTTTGTTTCTTACAGGGGGAGATTCTAAGATGCAGATAGCTTTACTCCCAGCATACAAGCCCGGATCCACGCAGGGTCCAGCTGCTTTCAGATGGGGGATATGCCCAGCCCCTCATTTAGGTACAGCCAGAGGGGATATGTTTACCTGGTCTGCCTCATTTGAATACTAAACCTTGGACATTGTGACGACGTACTTCCCCACAGAATCTGATTAGAAAGAAAAAGTAAGGGCAAAGGAAGGAGCTAGGCAATGCTCAGCACATGCCCCATACTAAGCCCTGAGGAAGCCCTGTGAAGGTGACAGAGGAACCCGGCCTGGCTGCAGCCCTAGAAGTTCCTCCAGCCCCATAAAAATCACAGCTCATTAGTATGGTGCAGATTGTGGTTAAACACCACAAACACATACTCCAGAGGAGCAGGTCAGAAAGGCTTTCTGAAGAGGGAGCTTCTAGGGGAGCCTGGCCTGTCAAGCAGAAAGAGACAGGCAGAGATGAAGGCATGGCTCATGCTGGTCAGAGGAGAGGCAGAAAGCCCTCAACACTCAGGAAATCTCACTGTAACTTAGTAGACACCAAAAGAGAATCATGTTGCTGTTAAAAAAAAAAAAATTAACTTTTCTCCTAGACTTCTTGCAACACAAGGCCCCTAAGGTCATCCGTGACCTTTACGTCCATATTGGTCCATTAAAACTTTTGACTTCTTTGTTCCTAAACTGATGCCCTTTGAATGCAAAGCAGAAAGGCACAGACCTAAAATATGATGATTATTAAAAGTTCCATGGCTCATCCCTGACACCCTTAGCTAATTTTATTTTTGGTAATTGCGTCAATCCAGCTTAAACTCTTCCTGTTCTAAACTTGTTCTGTGCCTTATGTTTTACAAAGCACTGTCTCACACATGCCTGCTTTGACTTCATGCCCACAACAGCATCGAGTTAAAGAATTTGAAACAGTGAGCGGCAAACCGGGGAAGGCACGGCGTCCCCACAAATGGCACATGTGGACTCAACCCTGGGTCCCCGTTTCTCAGTGCAGCATGAAGTGTCTCATCAGCTGCATCCAGCTGCTGCTTCCACCGCAGTTCTCACATTTCATGTGAAAGGAATTTCTGTGGATATGGAAAAAGCAGTGGCAGCTCCCCACCCTAGAACACTCAGTCTGTAGAAGAGATGAGATGCGAAATGCGGGTATTTAACAAGGTTAATAACAATGCTGCCTCACACCAGAGGGTGTCTCGTCAATACTTGCCAAGTGAGTCATCTGGGAGCCTCTCTGTAGGTGGCCAGGTGGAGAGGTAACTCAAGCCTGGGTGGTGAAGCTGGCTCTGGACCGATGCCCGCCTCTGATGGGGAGGCAGAGGGAGGTGTCTCAGGTGGGGCAGGCTAGGGCTCAGGATGGATTAGGGGCAGCGGGAGGAGGAGGAGGGGCTGTGAGCCCTACGGTGGGGAGCAGAGTGGGGAAGTGAGGGGGAAACGGCTGGTGGGGAGCAGAGTGGGGAAGTGAGGGGGAAACGGCCGGGGCCAACCCCAGAATCCAGAAAGTGGCCTCGTGCGGCTCCACCTAGTCTAAGGGTAGGGGTGGAGTGGCCTGAACATTTACGGAGGTGGAGCCAGCCATGTTTTAGGAGAAAGAACCCACCACAATGGATTTGGAGCCTGCACGGGAGGGGCGGGGGATAAATACAGTGACAAAATCCTCAACACATCGGCGCCACAACCAGTTGATCCAGACACAAGGTTAGGGTGGAGCAGGGGCGTGGTCGGTCAACTCTGAGGCCCCACACAGTGGTTCAGTTAAAAAAATCATCAAACAGGAAAGATGAGGTCAGGCCTGGGTGGGGGGTGGGGGGGCTCATGCCCATCATCCCAGCACTTTGGGAGGCTGAGGCAGGTGGATCACCTGAGGTCAGGAGTTGGAGACCAGCCTGGCCAACACTGTGAAACCTTGTCTCTGCTAAAAATGCAAAGATTAACCAGGCATGGTGACAGAGGCCTGTAGTCCCAGCTACTTGGGAGGTTGAGGCAGGAGAATCACTTGAACCCAGGAGGCAGAGGTTGCAGCGTGCCGAGTTTGCTCCATGACACTTCAGACTGGGCAAAAAGAGTGAAACTCAAAGAAAAAGGAAGAAAAGAAAGGAAAAGGTGAGGCCGGATTGGGTGATGGTCTGGGTGGGTGACAAGAAGTTCTGGTTTAGAAAGAAGGGGTGAGGGACAAGTGGTGTGGCTCACCAGAGTCCAGGCCTGAGGTGCAGGGGAGTGAATACATGGGCTCCTGGGGCACAGAGGAACGTGAGAGGGACGCAGAGAAGAGGAGGGAGGGGAGGGGAGGGAAGGGAGCAGAGGAGAGGAGGGAGGGGAGGGAAGGGAACAAAGGAGAGGAGGGAGGGGAAGGAGAAGAGGGAGGGTAAGGAGGGGAGCAGAGGAGAGGAGGGAGGGGAGGGAAGGGAGCAGAGGAGAGGAGGGAGGGGAGGGAAG
>CAUYLG010067785.1:0-21432 GCA_963573385.1 Cacajao melanocephalus
TGTTGTGTTCTAAGTAGATCTGTCAGGGGTAGGGCTTTAGGGGAACCAACTTGAATCTTAGTGCCTTGATTCTAGGCTTATCTCTGCCTCTTACTAGTTTCTTATTTATTTTATTATTATTATTATTTTTAAAATAGACACGGGGTCTTCCCATGTTGCCCAGGCAGATCTCAAACTCCTGGCCTCAAGTGATCCTCCTGCCTCGGCCTCCCAAAGTACTGGGATTATAAGCCTGAGCCAGTGTGCCCAGCCTACCTCTTATTATTATTGCTGTTGAGCCTCTGAGCCTCAGGCTCTCATCTATGCCATGGCCGCAGTGCTCCTTTCTTACAGATTGTCTTGGGGGCAGCTAAGATAACCCACGTGAAGTGTCCAGCTCACTGCAGGCCTCCCTCTTCAGGTGATTTGGGGTGTGGTGTGAGAACCTGAAGGGAAGAATACTGGGTGGCAAAGGCCCCAGAGAGCATCCACTGCTCATCTCAGCCAGGCCAGGAGGAAAGGCAAAGGACATGAATAATTGTTTACTGCCCCCCCCAACTCCCCATCTTTAATTACACCCTCTGCAACCATGAGCCACAGAGTAAGGGAAACTTCTCCTGCTTTCTTTATTTGTATTTTTTGAGATGCAGTTTTACTCTTATTGCCCGGGCTGGAGTGCAATGGCGCAATCTTGGCTCACTGCAACCTCTACCTCCCAGGTTCAACTGATTCTCCTGTCTCAGCCTCCCAAGCAGCTGGGATTACAGGTATGTGCCACCACGCCTGGCTAATTTTTTGTATTTAGTAGAGACAGGGTTTACCATGTTAGTCAGGCTGGTCTCGAACTCCTGACCTCAGGTGATCCACCTGCCTTGGCCTTCCACCATGTTGCGATTACAGGGGTGAGCTGCTGCTCCTGGCCTCTCCCGCTCTAATATTTGACTTAACTGTCATGGCAAGAGGACTGAGAAAATTTCTTCAGCTTTTTTTTTTCTTTTTGAGAGAATCTGCAGTGTTGTCCAGGCTGGAGTTCAGTGGGGATCGTGGCTCACTGCAACCTCTGCTTCCAGGGTTCAAGAGATTCTCCTGCCTCAGGGCCCTGAGTAGCTGGGATTACAGGCACCTGCCACCATACCTGGCTAATTTTGTATTTTTAGTAGAGACAGGGTTTCACCATGTTGGCCAGGCTGGTCTCAAACTCTTGACCTCAGGTGATCCACCCGCCTCAGTCTCCCAAAGTGCTGGTATTACAGGCATCAGCCATGGCACCAGGCCCAAGATTTCTTTAGCTTTGAATTTCACCTTTAGTGATTCCATCTCTTTCCCACCAGCAAAGAAACCCTTAGGGCAGAAGGCTCTGGATGGTAGCACACAGCTGGGCCCTGCCTTGAAGTTACCTAGAAAGGAGGAGAATCACAAAGATTAGACTCTGTCTAGTTAGATAAAGCATGAAGTCCTGAGATAGGGAAGGAACAGACCCTGGGGGGAGAATATAGAAGTTAAAAAGTAGCTCTCCTAGATTCACTTTTCTTCCAGGAAGCAAAATCACCCCGTCACCTGGGGTTTAACTTCCAATGCCCCGGGCAGAATGCCGCAAGTCCAGTGTTTGAGAGCTTTGAGGCTGGAGGCTTTGGCTTTCCTGGGGGCTTGCAGTGATGCCCTAACTGGAGAACACTCATTGCCTCTGGCCCCTGCCCACCTCTGGACCTCCTCACACTTAACTCACACACAGGCCTTTTTTGAAGTGTTTCCAGAAGGATTTTTTTTTTCTTCTTCTTCTTCAGAGCACTGGCTTGTCACATCCAAGTCCCCTGTCACCTCCCCAGGGGCACTTACCTGTCCACTCAGCTAAATCAATATAGTTTCTCTGTGCCCATCCCAGGAACTCAAACATCTCCCTCTTAGCATTCATTTTAATTTCTTATGTTTTATTTACTTGTTTATTATGTGTTGTCACAAGAGACTGTAAGCTCCAGGAGACAGACCACCTGTTTGTTCCCAGTGGGGTCCCCCAGGCTCCTCCTATAGGGCCTGGCCTAGAGTGATGAATATTTGCAGTGTGAATGCAGGAATGGTTGGGGTTTCCCTTACTTTCATTCACCTGGGTGGGCTTACATCCCTCGGAAGGTACACAACAGATTCTGGGAAGGACTTTCACTGATTTGGGGTTCCAGGGACCACCCAGGAAATGATTCTTTTTTTTGCGTGTTTTTGTTTTGAGACTGAGTCTCACTCTGTCACCCAGACTGGATGGTTTCAGCTCACTGCAACCTCTGCCTCCTGGGTTCAAGTGATTCTCTCCTGACTCAGCCTCCTAGTAGCTGGGACTACAGGTGTGTGCCACCTTGCCCAGCTAATTTTTGTGTTTTTAGTAGAGATCGGGTTTCATCATGTTGGCTAGGCTTGTCTTGAACTTCTGGTCTTACGTGATCCACCCACCTTGGCCTCCCAAAGTGCTGGGATTACAGGCATGAGCCACTATGCTTGGCCCAGGAAATGATCCTTAACTTTTGTAGGGTCTAGGATCTTTTTAGCTATTTAAAACCAGTGGACTCCCTTTCTCAAAAAAAACATAAAGATGCATTCAAAACTCTGCTTACATCTAGTCTGTCTGTCTGTCTGGTAAATATAATTTAAAGAAAAAAGAAAAAAAAACTCTGCCTACAATTTGGGGGTTTAGAGATTCTCAATGCCCCAGGTAATATCCCTAGACTTAAGAAAAATCAAGGGGAGGAGAGAAATTGGAGAATCAACCCTCTACACCACAACTTAGGAGAGACCTCTTAAAAGGGTCGTGCTGCCCAGCACTTTGGGAGGCCAAGGAAGGTGGATCACCCTGAACGCAGGAGGCGGAGGTTGCAGTGAGCAGAGATCTCGCCACTGCACTCCAGACTGGGCGACAGAGGGAGGCTCCGTCTCTAAATAAACAAATAATTAAATGGGGGCCTACTTAAAATGATCTTTACCTTTAGAATGCAGAGTTTATATTTTAAAAAGTGAAATGGGGGCGGGAGGGGATAAGAAATCGCTTCTGGTTCCATCTCTGCCAACTGCTCCCTCCCGAGGAGGCTCAGGATAAGACAGCCTCCGACACTTTCTGCGAGTGTATCGGGAAGTATCGTTGCCAGGTCTAATGAACGTTTGTGGAAGGAATGCAGGACACACTCGCGCGGCAGAATCGCGAAAGGTCCCCGGAGTTCTCCGCGCAGGGAGTTTCTAGCGGGTCACACGCTCTCGCCTGCCCACCTGCGCCGGGCTGCAGGCTGGCGGGGTGCAGAGGAGCGCGCACAGGTGCATTCGCCCCAGGTGCGGCCGGCGCGGGGCGGGAACAGCTGCAGCCAAGGCGGGGGCGGGGAGGGGGTACAGAGGAGAGGCAGAAAGGAGAGGGGAGGAGGAGAAGGAGGAGGAAGGAGAAGGAAGAAAGTATAAGAAGACGAGGGAGAGGAGAGGGCGGGAGCTGGGAGGAGCGCGTGGAGAGGAGGCGGCGGGGAGGAGCGCGCGGGGAGGAGGCAGCGGGGAGGAGCGCGCGGGGAGGAGGCAGCCGCGCTGGGAGGAGTCTGCAAACTTTCAGCGCGAGGGCATTGTGGGAAGCAGCCATGGTCTAAGCCTCACCTGTCAGCGGCGCCGGCTCCTGCGCTCGCCTCTCGCCCTCGCTTCTCCAGCGCTCCTAGCTCGCACGGCGGGGGCGGCGGCCCGGTCACCATGGTGAGTGCGGGGAAACCGCCGGGCCGGATGGGCGATGTGGGCGCGCGCGCTCCGGGGAGGCACCTGGGGCGTCCGGGCCGGGGTGCGGGCCGAGTCCCTCCCGGTCCCCCGAACGGCGCGCTCTGGTGGCCTCGCCGCCCCGGATGGCGCGGGCGCGCCAGGATCGCTTGCCCTGGATTCCTGCGGCAGCCCGCCGCTGCGGCTCCATTCATTCGATCCGCGTTTGCCAGGCGTTTAGCCTGTGCCGGGCTCGGTGCTGGGTGCTGGGGATGCCGCGGGGGATCAGGCGAAGCCCCTGCTCTCCAGGAAGCTTACCTTCTAGGAGGGGGATGCGGAGGGAGGGAAGCATGCGGTATGCAAGTAAAATGAAGAGAACTTCCAGAGTAAGAAGCACTCTGAAGTCTCAAATACAACTGAGTGGAATGACAACTTTTGATTTGGCAAAGCCTCTTCAAGGACATGACATTCTAGTTGCTGGAGGTCCTGGAGGGGCGCTACAGGTGGATTAGAGAGAGCAAAGGGGAAGGGAGGTGGGCATCTGCCAGATGAGGCGGTTTCTTACAGCCTAAAGTAAGGAGTTTGGTTTTTGTTCCAACTGAGTAGGGGAATCCTTGCAAGAAAACTGACCTTACCCGTTGTGCACTTTTTTTTTTTTTTTTTGAGACAGATCTCGCTCTGTTGCCCAGTCTGGAGCGCAGTGGCGTGATCTCGGCTTACTGCAACCTCCACCTTCTGGGTTCAAGCCATTCTCTTGTCTCCTGCCTCAGCCTCCTGAGTAGCTGGGATTACAGGTGCGTGCCACCACATCCTGCTAATTTTTGTACTTTTGGTAGAGACGAGGTTTCCCCATGTTGGTCAGGCTGGTGTCGAACTCCTGACCTCAGATGATCTGCCTGCCTCGGTCTCCCAAAGTGGCGGGATACAAGCGTGAGCCTCCGCGCCTGGCCTGTTGGGCACTTTTAAGAGATCCCTTTGGTAGTTGTTGGAGAAAGGACTTGGGTGTGTAAGGATAGGTGGGTAGAGGGTCAGGTTGGAATCTGAGGCTGGCTGCAGCCCTGCTGGTGAGAGATCTGGTGACCTGCACTTGGGTGGAAGCGGTAGTTCAGGCTCCTCTTGCTCTTGCCTGCTGTTTAGGGACAGCCTTTTAAGAGTGCAGTGGTCTGAACATCACTAGTCCCACTTCCCTAAGTGTGGGCCCATTTCCCAAATCCCCAGAAGGGAAGTGACCTGCACTCTGTGGGTCCACTGGAGGCAGGAGTGGGTGGGCCATGTGGGCTAAGGAAGCTGATTAACAAGGAGAGCCCTGGGGTGCTGAGCACCAGGCCAGCAAGACCGCAGATGCTGGTTCCTGTGAAAAGTTTGGCTGCACACATCAGAGGCATCATTTTTGTCTGTTGTGGGTTCTTTGTAAATACAGCATGGTGCAAAAACAATGCTGTAAATAATGGAGCAGCTTCCTTGACTTGCTCAGGTTTCCCAAGGAACAAGGTGACAGGTGCCCAGTCCACCAGTGTCATTTGCCTAACGGTGGCTGGAATAAGGCCCTGCCTTTCTGAGATGTCAAAGGCAGCTTTCGTGCTGAGGCCTGGGCCAAGGTCTATGAGGGAAAAAACTCCTCCCCTGGACAACACCTGTGGTGGAGTTTTATTTTTTCTTGCTGATGTCATATGTGTGATGAGTTGATCAGAAGTGTGGGAAGTTTCTCCAGCTTTTCTACGAGCTGTTGCCAAATGGGAAACATTAATGTTATTGGGCATTTGTGATAAGGCAAGCAGGATGTCCAGCTCTTTTCACTCATGGTCTCACTCAATCCTTGCAACAAACAAGTGAGATTAAGTCTGTTATGCTCATTGCACTTTATCTGTTCTGAGCTATTCTAGCAATAAGGCCTTGGACAATTCCTTGATCTCTCTGTCTCAGTTTCCCTATTTGAAAAATGGAGATAATGGTTCCTAACTCATAAGGCAGAGGTTCTGAGTGTGGCCTGTGTACCCCCAGGAATCCCCAAGACTTTTAGTGGAGGTCTGCAAGGCCAAAACTATTTTCATACTAATACTAAGATATTAATTTCCTCATTTCATTCTCATTCTCACGAGGCTACAGTGACGTTTTCTTGGGTCTACATAAGCTGAGATAGCACAACAGATTGAACACAGATGTAGATAGGAAAGTCCAACTGTCTTTGATAAGCCCAGATATTAGGAGATTTGCAAAATTGTAAAACAACACCATGCTTTTCACCAATTTTTCTTTTATTTTGCTTTGGAAACTATTGCTATTGGTTGTAAAAATGTTAAGTTTAATGTGTAGTAGGTTTACTATTTATTTATTTTGAGACGGAGTCTCTGTGTCACCCAAGCTGAGTGCAGTGGCAAGATCATGGCTCACAGCAGCCTCAACCTCCTGGGCTTCAGCAATCCTCCTCCCCCAGTTTCCCAAATAGCTGGGACTATAGGCAAGTGCTACCATGCCCAGCTAATTTTTTGTTTTAATTTTTTTGAGATAAGGCTTGTTCTATCACCCAGGGGAGAGTGCAGTGGCATGAGCATGGCTCACTGCAGCCTCAACTTACTGGGCTCAAGGTATCCTCCTACCTCAGCCTTTCATGTAGCTGGGACCACAGGTGTGCCATCAGACCCTGGTAATTTTTTGATTTTTGTAGAAATGAGGCCTTATTTTGTTGCCCTGGCTGGTCTTGAACTCCTGAACTCATGCAATCTTCCCACCTTGTCCTCCCAAAGTGCTGAGATTATAGGCATGAACAACTGGGCCCATGGAATTTTTTAAATTTTTGTAGAAATGGAGCCTTGCGGGCCAGGCGCGGTGGCTCACACTTGTTATCCTAGCACTTTGGGAGGCCAAGGCAGGTGGATCACGAGGTCAAGAGATCGAGACCATCCTGGCCAACATGGTGAAACCCCATCTCTACTAAAAATATAAAAATTAGCTAGGCGTGATGATGCATGCCTGTAGTCCCAGCTACTTGGGAATCTGAGGCAGGAGAATCACTTGAACCTGGGAGGCAGAGGTTACAGTAAGCTGAGGTCGCACCACTACACTCCAGCTTGGTGACTAAGCAAGACTCTGTCAAAAAAAAAAAAAAAAAAAAAAAAGAAATGGAGCCTTGCTATGTTGCCCAAGCTGTATTGTTTTAAAATATATTAATATCTATCTCATCCATTTTAAATTCAAATAGAGTAAATATCAGTGGATATAACCCACATGAACAAAAAGGTCTTTGGGATTGATGGGCGGATCACCTGAGATCTGGAGTTTGAGACCAGCCTGACCAACATGGTGAAAGCCCGTCTCTACTAAAAATACAAAATTGGCTGGGTGTGGTGGTGCATGTCTGTAATCCCAGCTACTCAGGAGGCTGAGGCAGGAGAATCACTTGAACCCTGGAGGTGGAGGCTGTGGTGAGCCAAGATCGCACCGTTGCACTCCAGCTTGGGCAACAAGAGCAAAATTCCATCTCAAAAGAGTGTAAAGGCATCTAAAACGTTTCATAATCACTGTCACGAAGTTAAACAGGTACGATGAGTGAATGCATGTGAAGGTGCTTCGGTGCTTCAAGCAGCTTTGCTGTTGTAAGTGCTCAGTAACCATCACCTCTCCTCTGTCATTACCTTCAAGTCATGAGAAAGAATAAGCGGCCCTCGCTAGTGCCTGGAAGCTCTGAGATCTTCGTTGAGGCTCACTGTGTAACGCCCTGTCTTTCCTGCTGCTTCATCCCTAACTTTTGCTGATTCTTATGCTAGGAAACTGGCAGATACTGGCAGATCTAGGTACCTAGTACTTTACACACAGAAAATGGTTCTTGATTCCATGGTGCCAGTGACCCTGGTTTCTGGCACAGAGATTTCATATCTGGTGCATGTTGGGACTGTGTTTGTATCTGGATCACACTGTTTGAATCAATTGTGTACTTCTCCATCTCACCTTTTAGCAATTTCTACCTTGGAAAACAGTGTTAGGGCTATTGTGCTTCTGAAATCCCATAGGCTGAGCCTAGTGCACTTGAAAAGGCTTATGGGGGGCCTGGCATGGTGGCTAACACCTGTAATCCCAGCACTTTGGGAGGCTCAGGCGGGCAGAGCACGAGGTCAGGGGTTCGAGACCAGCCTGACCAACATGATGAAACTCCAGCTCTACTAAAACTACAAAAAAAAAAAAAAAAAAAAATCAGCCAGGCGTGGTGGTGCCTGCCTGTAATCCCAGCTACTCAGGAGGCTGAGGCAGGAGAATTGCTTAAACTCAGAAGGTGGAGGTTGCAGTGAGCAGAGATGGTGCCACAGCACTCCAGCCTGGGTGACAGAGGGAGACTCCATCTCAAAAAAAAAAAAGTGCTGGGATTATAGGCATGAGCCACTGTACCCAGCCCTGGAAAGCCATTTCTTATTCAGAATATATTTAAGTTTGAAATAGGAGTACACCCTTCTAAAAAAAACCAAATTCCTTTGTTCATTGTAATCTCATAGAGTTGTGGAGGATGAGGGTGGAAAAATGGAACTATGAACCTGTAGGTCCTGCCACGCCCCCTTTCCCCTCTATATCAATTTTATGGTCTGAGGCTTGAATGAATTGTAACAAGCATGTAATTATTTTGGCAGTTTAAGTTGCAGTTTGAGGGTGAAGTGGCCTGTTACAGTGATGAGTGCTTTCCTCCTCCAAGACCTGGTGTAGGCTGTTGGCCAGCAGTTAGTGTGAGGTCGAGGGGTTTGGGATGGGGGAGGAATGACCCTTTGTTGTGTTCAATTGTCTCAAGAGGGCTCACATCCAACTGGCCCTTCCCACGAGTCTCCCCAAAACACCAGCAAGACTTATATTTACTCCTCACCAGGATTGTTACTTCCAAGTTTTTCATCACTCTTTTTTTTTTTTTTTTTATTTTGTGGTAAATACTGTCAACTGCTGATAACTTTTGTGTGGCGTTTTGCTGACAGCAGGTTCAAGGAAGCAGCACACTGTGTATTTGCTGAACTGTGTTGGCAATGTCTGCCGTTTTGGGTCCCGTGAATTATTTCATTATGAACAAAGACATAATGATAAAACTACTTCCATTTCCAAAACACACACACACACACACACACACACACACACATACACATACACACACACAGAAAGCACCTTTAATAATCCCCAGAGTAAGTACTTCTCGAGGTCTTCATGAATTATTCTTTTAATATTGTTTTGTTGCTATGATAGCCAGTGGTTCTTCCAGAGACCTGAAACTTTGCTGTGGTTCTGTGGTTCATTTCTTCCATGGGGCCTGTCTTTGTCTCTCTCAGAGTCCTCAGAGTCTCTCTTTCTAGAATATCTTGTTCTTCCCCAATACTTTCCCTGTATAACCTTAAGTATCCAGGAAAACTCCCTTTAAACCATTTGAAACTCCCCCATAACCTGTGTTCTAAAAGAATGTATACAGATATCAGAGACATATGCACCTAAATTCTCTCAGTGGCATATGAAACTAACCAGCCAGCACCCTGACTAAGGGACTGTATTTGACCAGGCGTTGTGGCTCACACCTGTAATCTTAACACTTTGGGAGGCCAAGTTGTATGGATTGCTTGAGTCTGGAAGTTTGAGACCAGCCTGTGCAACATGGTGAAACCCATCTCTACAAAAAATATTAGCTGGGTGTGGTAGCGCACTCCCGTAGTCCCAGCTCTTTGGGAGGCTGAGATGGGAGGATCATCTGAGCCCAGGAAGTCGAGGCTGTAGTGAGTCATGATTGCGCCACTGCACTCCAGCACGGGTGGCAGAGGGAGATACTGACTCAAAAAGAAAAATGAGAAAAGGGCTGGATGTGGAGGCTCATGTCCATAATCCCAGCACTTTGGGAGGCTGAGGAGGGAAGATTGCTTGAGCCCAGGAGTTTGAGACCAGTGAGATTCTGTCTCTGTCAAAAACAGAAGTATTTCTTGTATGACTACTAGTAATAGAGCAAATCAAAAATTTTAAAGAAAAGGGGACACTGAAAATCATTCAACTTAGAAGTAGAATGCTATCAACCATCATGAGGAAACTACCTTTTAAAAAGTCTTTGTTGGTCGGCCACAGTGGCTCACGCCTGTAATCCTAGCACTTTGGGAGGCTGAGGCGGGCGGATCACCTGAGGTCAGGAGTTTGAGACCAGCCTGACAAACATGGAGAAACCCTGTCTCTACTAAAAATATTAAAAAAAAATTAGCAGGGCATGGTGGTGCATGCCTGTAGTCCCAGCTACTCAGGAGGCTGAGGCAAGAGAATAGCTTGAACCCAGAAAATGGAGGTTGCAGTGAGCTGAGATTGCACCATTGCACTCCAACCTAGTCAACAAGAGCAAAGCTCCATTTCAAAAAAACAAACTTTGCTAAAATCCCACTTCTAAAAACTTTCCTACAGGCATTTGCTGGGCTCTGAAATTGCTCCCTCTCAGTAGCTTCTGAAACTGCCTGGGGAAAAATACGATCCCCCATTAGTCTTTCAGTGAGACGGGGCATGGACCTAGTAAAGTACATTTAGTAAAGAATAAGGGCACAAGGGATTCTGTATTTAATGTCCTCGTTGGATCTTCCCTAACAGGATTTCTGGGCTGGTAAGAAATGGTTGGTGTGGGTCGAAGCTCAGTAGACACTAAATGCTACAGGAGACTTCCTTCCATACTGGGTATCTCAAACATGAGGAGCGAAGGGGTGGTTTGCAAACTGGGGTGCCCATACCTTCTGTGTACTCATCCTTGTAGATAGGTGTTGTCAAGGGATAAACACGACTCATCCTTGGAGCATTGTTCAGAATGAGAATTTTTTATTTTATTATTTATTTACTTAATTGTTTTGAGATGGAGTCTCACTCTGTTGGTCAAACTGGAGTGCAATGGCATGATCTTGGTTCACTGCAACCTCCGCCTCCCAGTCACCATGCGTGACTAATTTTTATATTTTTAGTAGAGACAAGGTTTCGCCATGTTGGCCAGGCTCGCCTCCAACTCCTGACCTCAGGTGATCCGCCCACCTCGGCCTCCCGAAGTACTGGAATTACAGAGTGCAATGACTAGATCTTGGCTTAACCTAATCTCCCCCTCCTGGGTTCAAGTGATTTTCCTGCCTTAGCCTCCCGAGTAGCTGGGATTACAGGCATGTGCCACCATGCCCAGCTAAATTTTTTTGTATTTTTAGTAGAGATGGGGTTTCTCCATGTTGGTCAGTCTGGTCTTGAACTCCTAACCTCAGGTGATCCGCCCGCCTTGGTCTCCCAAAGTGCTAGGATTACAGGTGTGAGCCACTACACCCAGCTCTTATTGACCCATTTTCTAAGGCAGCTTCC
Organism: Cacajao melanocephalus; assembly: GCA_963573385.1. Classification (NCBI taxonomy): domain Eukaryota; kingdom Metazoa; phylum Chordata; class Mammalia; order Primates; family Pitheciidae; genus Cacajao; species Cacajao melanocephalus. The sequence goes on from CAUYLG010067785.1 coordinate 10,996, forward strand.
ACTAATTCATTCATAGGTATATTGGATAAATAAACTGGATGCCTGTCCCATGACAGGGCAGGACTGGCTACATAACTTGCGGTGCCCAGTGCAAAATGAAAATGCAGGGTCCCTTGTTCAAAGTTTATTGGGAATTTCAAGACCATAGCAGCAGACCATTAAACTAAGTTTTGGGTCCTTTTAAATGCAGGACTCCTCTATGTAATGACCCTGTGTCCACAGAAACCAGCCCTGGTCTAGGCCTCAGAGATTGTGTAGAACAAGCCAGATGCCCCCAGCTTGCATGGAGCTCACATTATTGATGAGAAGTTCTCTAAACTCTGTAAATATTTTGAATTAGCCACACAGGAGAAGAATTTAATATTAAGCACTCTTGAGTCATCTCACTTTTACTTCCTGCGCAGTTTCAGTTGGGTCATGTGGGGACCCAGCTGTGGCACTTGGAGTAGGGGCAGTGTTGGCCTTGGTGGCTGCGTCAGGCCCTGCCTGGGCTGGGGACGTCAAGCCATTCCTCCAGTTGGCTCAGCCAGCTGTTGGCCACTTCCAGAGCTAGTTCTCACCAGCCGGAGAGTTCCGAAGCCATATCTATCTTCCAGGTTTCTGATTGGTGATCCTGCTGAAGGAATTGCCCTTGGCCTTACTCCTGTGGTGAACCCTGGATGTAGATGTAAGGGCTTCCCCAGCCCCTCCTGTGTTTGCCCTGTTCATCTGGGTGTGGTATAATTTGTTAGCTTAGATCCTGTACATTCTTTTTTTTTGAGACAGAGTCTCGCTCTGTTGCCCAGGCTGGAGAGCAGTGGCACGATCTTGGCTCACTGCAATCTCCACCTTCCGGGTTCAAGTGATTCTCCTGTTTCAATCTCCCAAGTAGCTGGTATTACAGGTATGTGCCACCACACCTGGCTAATTTTTGTATTTTTAGTAGAGGTGGGGTTTCACCATGTTGGCCAGGTTGGTCTTGAGCTCCTGACCTCAGGTGATCCACCTGGCTCGGCCTCCTAAAATGCTGGTATTACAGGCATGAGCCACTGTGCCTGGCCTGATCCTGTACATTCTTTCTCCATTTGTGTAAAATAAGGAGGCAGATATGCCTATATACAAACCGAAAACTTCAAGAGGGTATACAAGGATGTTGTTTTTGGGCAAGAACTCTAGGCATCTGATGTGGTAAAAAGATTCACTCTGTGTGTGTGTGTGTGTGTGTGTGTGTGTGTGTGCATGTGTGTGTTTTGAGACAGGGTCTCACTCTGTCACCCAGGTTGGAGTACAGTGGCGCAGTCATGGCTCACTGTAGCCTTAACTTGGGCTTAAGCAATCCTCCCATCTTAGCCTCCCTAGTAGCTGGGAGTTCAGATGCATGCCACCATGCCCAGATAATTTTTGTATTTTCTGTAGAGACAGGGTCTCGCCATGTTGCCTAGGTTGGTCTCGAACTCCTGGACTCAAGTAATTTGCCTCCCTCAGCTTCTCAAAGTGCTGGGATTATAGACATGAGCCACCAAGTGTGGCCTAAAAGTAGTATGCTTTTCAAACACTCAGTTTTTCCTATTTGCCTATACTATGCTTTAAATTATGTGAAAAATGACTCTTAAAAATATTGTATCTATTACTTCTCCAGCTAAACTGTTTTGTTTTTCCCTGTACTTTGTAACTTCTTAAGCTTGAGTGTGTCTGGATTTGAGACGGAAACAGATACAGCCTCTTTAAAGCATATACACATACACAAAAACTCATCTGTCTGTCTGTCTTCATCATCATCATCATCATCATCATCATCATCTATCTGCTTACCTACCTATCTACTTTAAAGATTCCTGATTGTATGACTTCTGTATGAGAATTAACTAGCCGGGCGTGGTGGTGTGCGCCCGTAATCCCAGCTACTCCGGAGGCTGAGGCAGGAGAATTGCGTCGACCTGGGAGGCAGAGGTTGTAGTGAGCTGAGATTATGCCACTGCACTCCAGCCTGGGCAATGGGGTGAGACTCTGTCTTACAAAAAAAAAAAAAAAAAAAAGAAAAGAAAAGAAAAGAAAAAAAAGAGATAATTAAAAATAGCTGAGAGGGGCCAGGCATGGTGGCTCATGCCTGTAATCCCAGCACTTTGGGAGACCAAGGTGGGTGGATCACCTGAGGTCAGGAGTTCGAGACCAGCCTGGCCAACATGGTGAAACCCTGTCTCTACTAAAAATACAAAAAAATTAGACAGCCATAGTGGTGTGCCTGTAATCCCAGCTGCTCCGGAGGCTGAGGCAAAAGAATCGCTTGAACCTATGAGGCGGAGGTTGCAGTAAGCCGAGATTGTGCCACTGTACTCCAGTCTCGGTGACAGAGTGGGACTCCAACTCAAAAGAAAAAAAAGGAATAGCTGAGAAAAAAAAAAGTTATTCACTTTTCTCACTTCAGTGACTTTGGGTAATGAGGCAAAATAATATTTCTTGTTGCTCCGCAGGACTGAACCATCAGAATACAGAATACCTGTCAGATCATTTGGGGTTGGCCTTTCTTCACATTCGGTAGACAGCTGAATGTTCCAGCAAGATTAAGAAGTCACATCCTTGCAAAAGTCAGGAAGGACCTGTCAAATCTGGTGTCAGATTTAGATAATCACTGAAATGTTCTGCTCTAAGTTTCAAAATCTGCTCTGTGTCCCCCAACTTTTCCCCTTTTCTCCTTTTCCCCCCAAACTGAGGGCAACAAGTTGTTATTATGCAGATGAAGCTATGAAAGACACACATAAAATTAACATTTCTTTTAAGAGAAGGGTCAGATTCCACCTGGTGACAGAACATGCTCTTAGACATCTCTGTATGTGTTTTGCTACATGTTCCTTATGGAAGTGACATATAGGGTATCTTTTTTTTTTTTTTTTTTTGAGGTGGTGTCTCACTCTGTCGCCCATGCTGGAGTACAGTGGTGTGATCTTGGTCCACTGCAACCTCCGCCTCCCGCGTTCAAGTAATTCTCTGCTTCAGCCTTCCGAGAAGCTGAGGTTACAGGTGCTCACCACCATGCTTGGCTAATTTTTTTGTATTTTTAGTAGAGACGGGGGTTTCACCATCTTGGCCAGGTTGATCTTGAACTCCTGACCTCATGATCTATCTGCCTCGGCCTCCCAAAGTGCTGGGATTACAGGCATGAGCCACTGCGCCATTCCTAACATACAGGGTATTTTGCACAGCTTCTTGTGAATATCTGGAGGTATTCTCTACTGGTGTTCACTTCTAGAGGAAGGTGTTGGTATTATGTGGTAGAGAGGAGAATGCAATGAGGTGGATGACTCCAGGCTCTGTGTGAGTGCTGTGATCTCGGTTACTTGGATCATACCATTTCATGAGATCACCTAAGCATTGAACAAGATACCTGGTTCAATCAGCGCAGGGCCTGGCACCTGAAACACATTTCATAAATGCTAGCCAGGGTTATTTCTAAGAGAAATGGGAAAAAGCTAATGAAAATGCTTCAGAGTGTTTTTTTTTTTTCTCTGAGAAATTTATTTAAACAGATGAAATAAAAATTGGCCGGGCATGGTGGCTCATGCCTGTATCTCAGCATTTTGGGAGGCCGAGGTAGGTGGATCACTTGAGAACAGGACTTCGAGACCAGCCTGACCAACATGGTAAAACCCTGTCAAAAAAATTAACTGGGTGTGGTGGCGGTTGCATGTAATCCCAGCTACTCAGGAGGCTGGAGCAGGAGAATTGCTTGAACCTAGGAGGCAGAGGTTGCAGTGAGCTGGGATTGTGCCATTGCACTCCAGCCTGGGCAATAAGTACGAGATTCTGTCTCACACACACACACACAAAATCAGTCGGGCGCAGTGGCGCACACCTGTAATCCTAGCACTTTGGGAGGCTGTGGTAGGGAGATCACCTGAGGTCAGGGGTTTGGACCAGCCTGGCCAAACATGGAAAAAACCCCGTCTCCATTAAAAATACAAAAATTAGCCGGGGATGGTGGTGGGTACCTGTAATCCCAGCTACTTGGGACACTGAGGCAGTAGAATAGCTTGAACCCAGGAGGTGGAGGAGGTGGAGGTTGCAGTGTGCCAAGATCGTGCCACTGCACTCTAGCCTGGGCGACAGAATGAGCCTTCATCTCAAAAAAAAAAAAAAAAAACAGCTGGAGGGGAAGATTTGAATATATAAAAAGGCACGTTTGTCTCTCAGATCCATGCTTGAAGTTTGTTAGTGGTAAACTTTGAAAGGGTGTGATGGATATACCATTGCCCACCTCTTACCAAATTTTGCCTGTAACTGAAGTCATCTTTGTCAAGGTCTAAAAGGCCCTGGGGATAAATTTGTAATGAGTATCGAGTAGGAAGAAAATGAAAGTTCTTAATAACCATTAAGTGGTCATTACCATGCAGCGTGTTGAGTTTAGCATAGTAAGCATAGCCTCTTGAACAAAGTTCAAAAAAAGCGTCTCAAAATTAGCCGGGTGTGGTGGCACTTGCCTGTAGTTGCAGCTACTTGGGATGCTGAGGTGGGAAGATTGCTTGAACTGGGAAGGCGGAGGTTGCAGTGAGCCGAGATTGTGCCACTGCACTGCAGCCTGGGTGACAGAGTAAGATCCTGTCTTAAAAAACACAAAAACAAACAAATAAAAAACATCTCTATGAAATATGAATAGGATCTCAAGTTACTAATTTTCATTTTGTTTTGTTTTGCTTGAGATGGAGTCTCTCTCTGTCACCCAGGCTGGAGTGCAGTGGTACAATCTCTGCTCACTGCAACCTCTGCCTCCCAGGTTCAAGTGATTTTCATGCCTCAGCCTCTCGAGTAGCTGGGATTACAGGTGTGTACCACTATGCCCGATTAATTTTTGTATTTTTAGTAGATATGGGGTTTCACCATATTGACCAGGCTGGTCTCAAACTCCTGACCTCATGTGTTCCACCCACTGTGGCCCCCCCAAAGTGCTGGGATTACAGGCGTGAGCCACTATGCCCGGCAATCTTTGTGTTAACTGCAGAGGTTATTATTAATAGGAAAGAGAAACCCACAAGTATAAGATCTGTTTCTTGATTACAAGATACTTGTGTTTTGGGGCAAAATTTTTCACATGCATAGAAAATCTAGACTAGTACAGGAGTAAAAAATTAAGCTCTGAAGTATGTCACTCAAATTGTATAATCGCTGCAGGAAATCAGTGGAGGAGATGGGAGGGAGAGGCCTGGGGCTGAGCCTGGAAGGGTGAGATGACCCTGCCTTCAGCTTTTCAGGAAACAGTGTATTTATGAGTGTCTGGATATGTGTGTGAGAGGGAAGGGGTTAGTAAGCAGAATAAAGAAAGGGAATAATTATTAAGGAAATAGAAATGCTAGAGGAGAGCTTGGTGAAGGTCAACCATGAGGAACTGTTTTCTCATTGATACTCCCATCTCCACCCTTTCTTCCCAATTCTGCCCCTCCAGTTAACTCCACTAACAAATTATTGATCCAGTATTATTGGAGTGACATTTCTCACATGTGAATTTTTCACATAACTAAAAAACAAACCTAAACAAAGTTAGAGTTAAAAAAATATTAATATCTTCCTTTTAGGCCGGGCGTGGTTCTCATGCCTGCAATCCTAGCACTTTTAGAGGCTGAGGCGGGTGGATCACTTCAGGTCATGAGTTTGAGACCAGCCTGGCTAAATGATGAAACCCTATCGCTACTAAAAATACAGAAATTAGCTGGGTATGATGGCCTGTGCCTGTAATCCCAGCCACTTGGGAGGCTGAGGCAGGAGAATCACTTGGACCTGGGAGGCGGAGTTGCATTGAGCCAAGATCACACCAATGCTTTCCGGCCTGGGTGACAGAGCAAGACTCTGTCTCAAAAACAAACAAACAAACAAGCAAACAAACAAAACAAACAGATAAAAAACCCACTTTCCTTTTGCATTTGGGGAAAAAGGGTCAAAAGTAGCTTGTGGCTTTTCCAGAGTCAGGAGGCATCTTACATCACTCAACCACATGATTTGGGGGAGACCTTGCCTTCTCAGCAGACTAGGTGCAATGCTGATGAAATTGTAGGTGTATTTAGGATTCTCTGTGTATGTCTTTTGTCTCTGAGTGGATTATCTCATGGATCTTTTTTGCATATTTTTGTGTATCTTCAAAAAAACCGTCTATAGGCTGGCCGCTGTGGCTCACACCTGTAATCCAAGCACTTTGGGAGGTGAGGGGGGAGGATCACCTGAGGTCAGGAGTTGGAGAGCAGCCTGGCCAACATGGTGAAACCTCATCTCTACTAAATACAAAAAATTAGTCAGGCGTGGTGGCTCATGCCTGTAATCCCAGCTACTCTGGAGGCTGAGGCCGGAGAATCGCTTGAACCCAGGAGGCAGAGGTTGCAGTGAGCCAAGCCTGCACCATTGCATGCCAACCTGGGCAACAAGAGCAAAACTCTGAAAAAACAAAACAAAAAACAAAACAAACAAAACCAAAACCACCTATAGCCGTGCCCAGTGGTTCACATCTGTAATCCCAGCACTTTGAGAGGCTGAGGCAGGCTGATTGCATGAACCCAAAAGTTTGAGACCAGCCTGGCCAATATGGCGAAACCCTGTCTCTACTAAAACAATACAAAAGTTAGCTGGGCGTCTGGGTGTGGTGGTGCACACCTGTAGTCCCAGCTACTCAGGAGCCTGAGGTGGGAGGATCAATTGAGCCCTGGAAGTTGAGGCTGCAGTGAGCCGTGATTTCATCACTGCACTCTAGTTCAAGATCTCGTTTCAAAAACAAAAGCAATGTCAAACCTACTATCTCCCTCTACACCCCTGTATGTCTGCCCCCAAGCTCTCTTCCTCTGCCACTTTAATGTGTGCTTTGAGCAGGGAAGCTTATTTTTTGAATCTATTTTTATTTTCATTATTTAAAAAAATTTTTAATTTTATTCATGTTTTTTTGATATAGAATTTTACTCTTGTTGCCCAGTCTGGAGTGCAATGGTGTGATCTTAGCTCACTGCAACCTCTGCCTCCCGGGTTCAAGTGATTCTCCTGCCTCAGCCTTCCCAAGTAGCTGGGATTACAGGTGTGCACCACCATGCCCGGCTAATTTTGTATTTTTAGTAGAGACGGGGTTTCTCCATGTTGGTCAGGCTGGTCTTGAACTCCTGACTTCAGGTGATCCACCCACCTTGGCATCCCAAAGTGCTGGGATTACAGGAGTGGGCCACTGTGCCTGGCCTTAAACCTATTTTTAAAAATGACAAAAATTGTATACATTTACACTGTATAACATGATGTTTTGATATGTATACACATTACAAAATGGTTAAATCAAGCTAATTAGCCCATGTATTGCCTTACATATTTATAATTTTGTGTGTGTGATGAGAACACATAAACTCTTAGTAATTTTCAAATATATAATACATTGTTGTTAACTATAGTCACCATGTTATCATAGACCATTTGAATTTATTCCTCTTGTCTAACTGAAAGTTTGTATTCTTCAACCAATATCTCCCCAATTTCCTCCCTGTTCCCCTAGCCCCTGGTAGCCACCATGCTACTCTTTGCTTCTAAGACTTTGCCTTTCTTAGATTTTACATTTAAGTGTGACCATATGGTACTTTTTCTGTGCTTGGCTTATTTCACTTAATGTCATCCATGTTCTCACAAATGACAGGACTTTCTTCTTTTTAAAGGCCAAATAGTATTCCATTGTGTATATATACTACAACTTCTTTATCCATCCATTGATGGACAGTTAAGTTGATTCTATATCTTGGGCCATTGTGAAGAGTGCAGCAGTGAACCTGGGATTGCAAGTATCTCTTCCATGTACCAATTTCGTATCCCTTGGGTACATACTCAGTAGTGGAATTGATGGATCATATTCAAGTTCTATTTTTAATTTTTGGGGGGGCCTTAATGCTGTTTTCTATAATAGCCGTACTAATTTACATTCCTAGCAACAGTGTACCAGGGTCTCTTTTCTCCAACCAATCTTGCTAACACTGATTATCTTTCATCTTTCTGATAGTAGCGTTTCTTTTTCTTTCTTTTTTTTTTGAGATGTAGTCTTGCTCTGTTGCCTAGGCTGGAGTGCAGTGGCGTGACCTCGGCTCACTGCAACCTCTGCCTCTCTGGTTCAAGCAATTCTCCTGTCTCAGCCTCCTCAGCAGCTGGGACTACAGGCATGTGCCACCAAGCCCAGCTAATTTATTTTGTATTTTTAGTAGAGATGGGGTTTCACCATGTTGGCCAGGATGGTCTTGGTCTCGATCTCCTGACCTCATGATCCACCCACCTCAGCCTCCCAAAGTGCTAGGATTACAGATGTGACCCACCACACCTGGCTGGTGTTAGTAGCCTTTCTAACAGGTGTGAGGTTATATTTTACTCTGGCTTTTAATTTGCATTTCCAGATGATTAGTGATGTTGAGCACTTTTTTTTCTCCATATACCCGTTGGCCATCTGTATATCTTTTTTTTTTTGAGATATTTCTATATAGGTTATTTGGCTATTTTTTTCAGTTGGGGTTGTGTTTTGGCTATTGAGTTGTTTGAGTTCCTTATGTATTTTGGACATTAATCCCTTACTGGATTTATGGATTGCAAATATTTTCTCCTATTCCATAGGTTGTGTCTTTATTCTATTGCTTGTTTTCTCTGTTGTGCAGAAGCTTTTAGTTGGATGTAATAAAGAAGTTTATTTTATTTTATTATTTATTTATTTTTAAGATAGGGTCTTACTGTGTCACTCAGGCTGGAGTGCAGTGGAGCGATCATGGCTCACCACAGCCTGGGCTCAAGTGATCCTCCTGCCTCAGTCTCCCAAGTAGCTGGAACTACAGGTCGTACCACCATGCCCAGCTCATTTTTTCTATTTTTTTGTACCAACAAGGTCTCACTATATTGTCCAGGCTGGTCTGGAACTGCTATGCTCAAGCAGTACTCCACTCTTGGCCTCCCAAAGTTCTGGGATTACAGGCGCAAGCCACTGTGCCTGGCAGGAGTTGATTTAATAGCAGCTTAAGATAAACATCAGTAGAAAGGCAGAAGAGCATATTGCTTGGACTTGATGATGAGGGAACTTAGTTTCTGTACTCAGCTGTGCCAAAAACTGCGACCTCCCCACATCATCTAGCTTCTCTGGGGCCTATCCTTGGTTGTCAAAAGATACAATCTTTTTTTTTTTTGAGATGGAGTTTCACTCTTGTTGCCAGGGCTGGAGTACAATGGCATGGTCTTGGCTCACTGCAAGCTTTGCCTCCTGGGTTCAAGCTATTCTTCAGCTTTAGCCTCTTGAGTAGCTGGGATTACAGGCATGTGCCACCATGCCCAGCTAATTTTGTATCTTTAGTAGAGATGGGGTTTCTCTATGTTGGTCAGGTTGGTCTTGAACTCCCGACCTCAGGTGATCTGCCCACCTTGGCCTCCCAAAGTACTGGGATTTCAGGCGTGAGCTATCGCACCCAGCCGAGATACATTCTTAAAAACTCTTTCTTGCTGTCAGTCTATTATCAGCTTCAAGAAAACATTATGCCTCTATGAACATAATATACATTATTTTCTGAGTATATCAGAATCAAAAGCAAGGCTGGCCTGATGCTCAATTGTTGAGCATGTGTCCTTGTGTTGCTGTTGCCCAGGAGCCAGGCTCATGCAGGTGCGGCTCGAAGGTGGGGGTTTTCATGTCCATTGCTGTCTGGAGGGGCCAACAGCCATGCACACAGCTGGCACGTGGCAGTCAGTGGACCCCTTGCATTACTCATGAATCTCTGTGTGTCTAGTTGCTATAGTAAGTGCAGTTTTGGCTTCAATCAGATTAAGTGGAGAAGAAGCACGGCACTACTATTTTGCTTTAGGCATATATTAATTGAATATCTACCAGAATTTGGACATTATTAAGAGATATAAAATTAACAAAACTGATTATGCTTCTGCTCCAGGGAGGGAAGGCATCCATACCTAGAGCAGCTTGGATGTCATTCTAAATAGAGGGTTTTTTCTCAAGAACATGGAAGATGAAGGTATGGTCAGGAGGGTCACGGTGCGTGGGGAAGTATACGTTTTGAGAGGGTCCTGAAAGGATGTTAGAGACTTGGATTAGTGAGAAGCATTTTCTGGCATTGAGGGGGGAAGGGAGGAGCTGGAAAGTGTGACTGGTTCTAGCAACGTGTATTTCAGTGTTTGCAAAGCAGATTGGTTTGGCTGTGCATGGGAATGAGTTTGGTAAACACACACAAATACCCCCAAAACGTCAGTAATCTAGTCCCTGAGAAAAAGTGGAGTCATTTGGTGAGGATGTTGATGCACAAAGGAAATTTTCTCCTTGTCATTTGTCTGGAGAGCAGTCCAGGAAAGTCTGTGTTTGGGGGGGGGGGGGGGGGGGGGGGGGGGGGGGGGGGGGGGGGGGGGGGGGGCGGGGGGGGGCGGGGGGGGGGGGGGGGGGGCACGGCGAGCGGGGGGGTGGGGCGGGCGGAGAGGAGAAAATAG
>CAUYLG010067786.1:0-16839 GCA_963573385.1 Cacajao melanocephalus
ATGTGGCCTCATTTAATCCTAATGAGAAGAGGCAGGTTATTATTATTATTATTATTGAGACAGAGTTTCACTCTTGTCGCCCAGGCTGGAGTGCAATGGCGCGATCTCAGCTCACTGCAACCTCCACCTCCAGGGTTCAAGCAGTTCTCCTGCCTCAGCCTACCGAGTAGGTGGAATTACAGGTGCCTGCCACCACACCCCGCTAATTTTTTGTGTTTTTAGTAGAGATAGGCTTTCACCATGTTGGCCAAGCTGGTCTCAAACTCCTGACCTCAGGTGATCCACCTGCCTTGGCCTCCCAAAGTGCTGGGATTACAGGCATGAGCCACCACACCTGGCTCATGCCTTATTTTAGGATTCATCATCAGTTCTTATAACTTCTAGGGTGAAGCTTCTATGGTACAAATCCTATATAGGAGACTATTCACTTCTATGTTCTCTTTATATTTGCTAAGTCTAATATTCAAATGTGATATTTTCAACTTGTGTTTTCTAGTCTCAGTTTATTCAGTTTTCAAAGACCCTCTATGACTTATTTCATGAGGACCCTGAAGAAGAATCATTATATCAAGCCATTGCTGTTGTAACCAGCCTTTTACTCAGGATGGAAGAAGTTGGAAGGAAACTACATAGCCCTACATCATCACCCAAAGGATTCTCTGGTACTGTCTGTGCTTCTGGAAGACCCAGTGAGGAAAAACCAGAAAGCCACTTGGAGAAAGATCCTTCTTCTCTTAGGGAGGAACCTCAGTGGTCATTTGCATTTGAACAGATTCTTGCATCGCTGTTGAATGAACCGGCATTGGTGAGGTTTTTTGAGAAACCCATAGATATAAAAGCCAGGCTGGAAAATGCAAAAACTTCTCAGTTAAGGTCTAGAACCAAGATGCAAATCCCTTAGGAATTACCTATCATAGACAAGTTTACTAAGATTCCTATAGCTGTCAGCTTGATTCCTGTGAGTAGGGTTCAGGGATTTATCTTGTTACCAATGTGACTGAAGGCCAAATATATATATCCAGAAGCACAGTGCGTCATTCCTTTGTTGTTATCTCAAATTTTGGTATTTGAGATAACAACAAATATAAATATACTTTTTTATATTTCACAATATATGCAATATCAGGGGAATATGCTAAATGTGACCACCAGAGGGCATAAGCATATCACTCTCAGTAAGGAAATTAGTAGCTTATGTTGCTATTTACATATGAATTACTGATGATTTTGAAAAGATGGTGTTATGCTTGGGTGTTAGTGAGGCTGATATGTCATGTCAATTGATAAACCCTACTTTCCAAATTATCTAGAAGATTACCATTTGGGACCCTTGTTTTCAAGTTATCTCACTGAAATATTATTAACCTTTTAAAGTTAATCTCATTCAGTCTTCTAGTAATGAATGGTTTTTTAAGCACCTTCTACAGCCTTCCTCCCTGAGGGGTTCAGAGGCTGCTGACTCATACTGCTAACTCTGTTACTGATAAAAGCAAATCAATGACTCTAAACTCTGGGCTGATATAAAGAAAAAAACAATATTGGATTTGGATTTAAGCTGGATAAAACCAGCCTTTTAAAAAACAGTTCAATTAACTGTATAGGTCTTTCATTAGATGGATAAATCACTAGAAATTCTGGGCACTGCTGTTTGTGGCATTTGTCTCAGAGTAGCTTATGACTGCTTTGGTTCTAGCTTTAGATTTTGGATTTTCACCAGTCATGTGTAAATTTACATTAGATAGTAAAGAATGGTTACACTAAGACTGAATTATCATATTCATCTGGCAAGCACATAAAGTATACTTGTATGTAATGATTACCAAGGTAACAGAATTGCTGACATCTGTCTAAAAAGTTTTGACTATCCAATTTAGATATGTAATTTCTATATACTTAATGCTGCTTATATTTCAATCATTCCACAGTCCATTTAGAGATAATGGGTTTTGTTAGCACTTAAATAAGCAAACTGCACTTGCCCACTGTTCTGTGCTATTCCTGCCAAAAGCAATTTATTAATCAATTGACTTAGGATATTGGGGGAGAAATCATTCGTTGGAGCTTCTTTCTTTACAAAAGACTTTGGTTATAAACCCTTTGACTTTTCTAGATGTGAAACCCTGAAAGAGCAGACCTCCTTCAGAGTGACTCAAGAGGTCTCCCTTTCTTGGAGGAAATTGGCATAGTCAGCCTTTGGCAAGAATCCACTGTGAACAAAGCTTAATGCATGTGGCTTCCTCGCCCATAGAATGTTATTTTCAAAGAAGTTCAAGAATTTTCAAGTTGAGCCTCTGAAAATTTCATAAACTGGGTTTAGCTAAACACTTACTAGTTGTGTCTTTAAAATGATTTCGTCAACCTTGTCTTCTCAAGGAAACTACCACTTAAATAGATAGTTGATAAATAAACATCTATGCCTTTTCTCAGAAATGATTTCCTGAACTATGTCCATATTTTAGAGCTTAATTAATAGTTTATATGAAAACTCTCATATGTCTGCTATTATGCAATGATTCTTAAATTATAATGAAATAGCTCTAGAAAGACACATGTATACAAAGGCACTATTGTACATACTTTGTTGAATATTTTGCCAGTTGTATTTACAAAGAAGGGTACTTTCTTAAGAGCATATATGTTATTAACATTTGATATGATTTTAAATTCAGAATAGTACAGGTTACTGAGTATTGTATTTTAGCCTAGATTAATTAAAATTGAATATACAAAGAGATTTTTGAATTGCAAAAAGATTATAAATGCAAAGCAAAAAGAAAACATTTATTTTCTGAGTCTGCAGGAGAAACAAACTAAACATTATAGTTTTATAGCTGCTATCTTGTTAACCAAACAGGTTGTTCTTAATATTAAAAATCTTATGTAGTTGTGTTAAACTGAACCAGTTCATTATACCTTTTGCATTAAATGAAATATGTTATAAGGTGGCTTTACTTCTCTTTATAAAAATAAATATTATATCTACTAAACATGAAAAATGGTTGACTTAAAATGATTAATATTATTTATTATGATGTCTTTTTTCCTTTTTCTTTTCTTTCTTTCTTTTTTTTTGAGACAGGTCTCATTCTGTCACCCAGACATACAGGTCTCATTCTGTCACCCAGACATACAGGTCTCATTCTGTCACCCAGACTGGTGTGCAATGCAGCCTTGATCTCCCAGGCTCAAGCAGTCCTCACATCTCAGCCTTCCAAGTAGCTGAGACCACAGGCATGCACCACCATGCCTGGCTAATTTTTTTTTTTTTTTTTTTTTTTTGGTAAAGACATGGTAGCCCTATGTAGTCCAGGCGGTTTTCAAGCTCCTAGGCTCAAGCAGTCCTACCGCCTCAGCCTCCCAAAATGTGGATTACAGGTGTGAATCACCATGTTCAGCCTTTTTTTTTTTCTTTTTCTAGATTTCAGTTCATACAGAACTAAGACATATTTTTACTTAACTCAGCTATCACTTGGGGACTTCCCTCTTTTATCAGTTAGAATTCAACTGTAGAGAACAGAATTCACTCTAATTAGTTTAGGCAGGAAAAGATTTATTACTAGATAGCAAATGGTTTACATAATTATCAGGAGGATGGGCTAAATTGAGCTTTCAAGAACAACTTCCAAAGACACACCACTGTCAGGCCACCAAGGGAACTGCTAACTCTTTGGTGATAAGGACACTGCTACTTCCTACTGCTGTCATAAAAAGCCATCACTACTGCTGCTACCTCAGGAGCCATGCTTCAGTTGCTGTGATTTACACTAGCAAAATAGATGCCAGGCACCCTGCCTCTCGTCACCCACAAACTGAAGACTGAATTGCAATAGAACAGCCAAACATCTTCACAATTATGTTTACCAGCAGAAATGGCAGAAACATAGCCTACACCTCACTTCTGTCATTCATTTCTCACATGTATGCATCTGATTGGCCTCTAATAAATCCAGAATCCTAGTTGCAAAGGAATCTAGGAAATTTACTTTTAGCTTTTTAGCCTCTACAGTATAGAAAGGCAAATGAAGAGGGTGGAAAGCAAATTGAACAGTGTGTTTGTTTTCTATTGTTGCATAAGTAATTCCAGCACACATTTATTATCTCACCATTTCAGTGGGTCAGGACTCTGGGTTCAGCTTAGCTTGATCCCCTGCTTAGGATCTCACAAGGCTGCAACCAAAGTGTCAGCCAGGATGGTTCTCATGTAAAGGATCAACTAAGGAATAATCCACTTTCCACGTTCACTCAGGCTGTTGGCATAATTCATTTCCTTATGGTTTCCAGTCTGGGGCACCAGCTTCTTGCTGGTAGTCACTGGGCAGCCACCCTCAGCTTCTAGAGGCTTCACTCACTTCCTAACAGCTGCCTTCAGCTTCTGTGGACAGCTCCTTGCCACATAGACTTCCCCCAAAATGGCCACTTACTTTGTCAGGCCACCAAGAAAAGTCTCTAGAGCAAATCTGCTAGCGAGACAGTGTCTTATATAATATAACATAATTACAGCCGAGACATCCCGTCCCCTTCACTTTGTTCTGTTGGTTAAAGGCAAATCACTGATCCTGCGCACACTCAAGGGGAGAGGATTATACAAAGGCATAAACATTAGGAGGTGTGGGTCACAGAGGATGCTCTGTAAAAATCAGAGTTTGTCCACCACAAGTACCAATTCATGTTATTTGCCTCTTTTACCTTGCAACACACCCTTCTTCCCATGTAAATAACTGACAGCAGCAGCATGATCCTGACTATTGCAACATGAATCTCCCTCACAGAACATAAGTGCACTAATCTTTACCACTAAGGGAAGACCTAAGTTTCTATTGGCTACTTAGATCCATCCATGGGTGATGTTCTGTCCTAATTCTGTCTCAATCCCATCTTCATATCCTATAACATGTGGATTAAATGATACAGTTATTACCGTAAACTTACCTTACATAAAATAGTAGAGGAAAAGCAGGGAAATGAATTATTATGTATAAATGTGTACCCAAAAGAGACAGGGAGGGACTGTGAGTAGCTACTACAGTCCTCATTTCTGCAACAGTCATGAGGCTATAGTTGTAGTTTTGGTTTTTTTTTCTAATTATCATATAGTAAATTAACTTTTTAAAAAAATTTACGTTCTGGGATACATGTGTAGAACCTACAGGTTTGTTACATAGGTACACATGTGCCATGGTGGTTTGCTGTACCTATCAACCCATCATCTATGGTGGTTTGCTGTACCTATCAACCCATCATCTAGGTTTTAAGCCCTGCATACATTAAGTATTTCTCCTAATGCTCTCCCTCCCCTTACCCCCCCACCCCCTGAAAGGCCTCAGTGTGTGATATTCCCCTCCCTGTGTCCATATGTTCTCACTGTTCAACTCCGACTTATAGGTGAGAACATGCATTGTTTGGTTTTTTGTTCCTGTGTTAGTTTGCTGAGAATGATGGTTTCCAGCTTCATCCATGTCTCTGCAAAGGACATAAACTCATTCTTTTTTATGGCTGCATAGTATTCCATGGTGTGTATGTGCCACATTTTCTTTATCCAGTCTGTCATTGATGGGCATTTGGGTTGGTTCCAAGTCTTTGCTATTGTAAATAGTGCTGCAATAAACATATATGTGCATGTGTCTTTATAGTAGAATGATTTATAATCCTTTGGGTACATACCCAGAAATGGGATTGCTGGGTCAAATGGTATTTCTGGTTCTAGATCCTTGAGGAATCGCCACACTGTCTTCCACAATGGTTGAACTAATTTCCACTCCCACCATCAGTGTAAAAGTGTTCCTATTTCTCCACAGCCTCATCAGCAATTGTTGTTTCCTGATTTTTAGTAAATTAACTTTTTTAGTGTATACTTCTATGAATTTTGACACAGGTATATCTGTCACCATCACAACAATTAGAAGACAGAATAATTCCATCACCCTAAAAAGACTCCCTCATGCTATCCCCTTATAGTCATACTGTCTTCCCACCCCTAACAACCACTGATCAGTTCTCTGCCCACTGTATAAAAGACCAGATGTTTGCTTTCTCAGCATCCCTTCCCCTTGCAGCCATGTAACAAAAAATGGTTAATCTGATGCTTCTGCCTGGAATTCCTCAATCTATAGCAAGCAGGAGGGAGAGTGGAATATATAATACATTCTGGTGACAGCAGCAGCATCTTCACATCAACATTCTAGTTCTGAGGAAGGATTTAGAGTGCTTTTGAATGCCCAGACTTTACACCCCACTTTTGGAGGGAGCTTATTAGTTGTTCTGTGAGCCAAATCATTCAATAAACTCTTTTTCTTTTTTTGCTGTTATCAGCTGGAATCCTTTTCTTTGGCTTTAAAGTAAGAGGTAGTCAGTTGGCAGTCACCCACAGCTTCTAGAGGTTTCACTCAGTTCCTAGCAGCTTCCCTTAGCTTCTATGGACAGTTTCTTGCCACATTGGCTTCCCCCAAAATGGCCACTTACTTTATCAAGCCAGCAAGGAAAGTCTGTAGAGCAAATCTGCTAGCAAGACAGTGTCTTGTATAATGTAACACAATTACAGCTGAGACATCCCATCCCCTTCACCATGTTCTGTTGGTTAAAGGCAAATCACAGGTCCTGTGCACACTCAAGGGAAGAGGTGTAAGACTGATGCATGTGCACTGGGGCCCTGTAGCTCTGGATCCCTAAAGGCAAGACAAATTATTCCAGTAGCTATATTCATAGGTGTATAACCCTCAAAAGAAGCAGATTTTAACCTCTCTCTCACCTTATGCTGCAGTTTCCATTTCTGTCATCAGAACTACATATTTCTCCCATCCCAGAAGCATCAAGCAAATGTATTTCCTAGCTCCTAATTCTACTTGTCTTCCTGTTGCAGATAATGCGTTTTCTTTATGACTACCTTTAAGATCTTGGTCTTCTAGTGTTCTACAGTTTCCTATGATTTATCTAGCTTTTTAAAAATCCTGTTTGAGATGAATGATTAAATTTTGATAATTGACTATCATTGTCTAAGACCTCTCTACTTTCTGCATAGTCCAAACAGGCAAGTTAAAAGAGGGTATGATACACACATGTGTTCTTCAAATCTTTGGTACACAGTCATCGCTGTGATTTCCCTAGGGATGTGTTATTGACAGACCCAACTAATTCTACTTGACCCTTTCTACCATAAAAAAAGTTCTTATACACTGGTCAGGGAGCAAATGTGGTATATCTGTTAGTTGCTGATTGTAGCTATTTCAAGTTATGCATTCATGAACTAAGAAATAGCTATTTAATTTATTTGCAGAGACACTAGATCCGTTGTAAATGGATTCAAGATAAAACTGTATCTCTTGACTCCATAAGCCCTGCCTCTAACCACTAGATGACCATTGTGTTCTAACCCCCTCTAATCTATGCCAGGAATGATTGGGAACTCAGAGTCAGTGTCAAATAATCTCTGAAAGTCCAAGTCATTTGCCCATTGCATAATTACCCTGGTAAATGGCCACATGCTCCTCTTCCTAGAAAGAACATTCAACACATGCTCATGGTATTGCAAAATCCCTCCTTAAGGGTACCTGGTTTTCATTCAGGAGCCTCTGAGTGTGTAAACTGACTCTGGTCTGCAAATTGGGTGAAAGACCTTAAATCTCCATCATGATGACTCAAATTAGGTCTTTGTTCACCAGACTGGAAATATTTTGGCTATACAAATCAAGTAGGAAGTAGTAGGTTATCATTTATTTTAATCTAAGAGACCTGAAGAAAAATTAGCCACTACCAAACATCTCCTCAGGTCAAAACATTTAGATCACTTCTCTGGCTGTGCTCCTATGATACTCACCATGCTCACCCCATCTTTAGTCATTAACTTCTACCACCTGAAGTTCCTGTCAATGGCAGCATGAACTAAGAAATTAAGGAGACCTACAAATAATATTGTTAAAATGCCGGTATACAAATAATATCATTAAAATGGTAGTGATCTCTAGATCACTACCCAAAGTGATCTACAGATTCAATGCAATTCCTATGAAAAAAATGACATTTTTCACGGAAATAGGAAAAAAGTCTTAAAATTCATATGTAACCACAAAAGACCACAAATAGCCAAAGTAATCCTGAGCAAAAGTAACAAAGCTGGAGGTGTCATACTACCTGACTTTAAAGTATACTACAAAGCTATAGTAACCAAAACAACATGGTACTGGCACAAAAACAGACACATAGACCAATAAAATAGAATAGAGAACACAGAAATAAATTTATGTATTTTTAGCCAACTGATTTTCAACAAAGACACCAAGAACATACATTGAGAAAAGGATAGCCTTCAATAAATGGTACTGGAAAAACTAGATAGCCACAAGCAAATGTATTTCCTAGCTCCTAGCTGCATTTCCTAGCTTCCTGGCTCTTCCTTCACACGGAAGAATGAAACTAGACGTCTATCTCTAACTATACACAAAAAATGAGTCAAAATGGATTAAAGACTTAAATATAAGACCAGAAATGATAAAATAACTAGAGGAAAACATAGGGGGAATGTTTCATGACATTGGTTTGGGCAAGGATTTATTTTTTGATAAAACCTCAGAAGCACAGATGACAAAATAAAAAATAGACAAATGGGATTACATCAAATTAAAAGCTTCTGTGTGGGAAAGGAAATAGAGTAAAGAGACAATCTACAGACTGGGAGAAAATATTTGCCAACTATGCATCTGACATGGAGCTAATATCCAGAATATACAAGGAAGTCAAACAGTTCCACAGCAAAAAAAGAAGCAACTCAATTGAAAAATGGGCAAATGGCATGAATAGACATTTCTCAGAAGACATGGCCAACAGATATATGAAAATATACTCACCATTTTCATCAGGGAAATGCAAATCAAAACCACAATCAAATGTCACCTCACCCCAGTTAGAATGACTGCTATCAAAAAGACAAAAAATAGCAAATACTGGTGTGAATCTGAAGAAAGGGGAACATGTATACAGTGTTGGTGGGAGTGTAAATTAGTATAGCCATTATGGAAAACACTGTGGAGGTTCCTCAATTAGAAATAGAACTACCATATGATTCAGAAATCCCTCTTCTAGAAATATATCCAAAGGAAAGGCAATCAGTACATCCAATAGATATGTGCACTCCCATGTTTGTTGCAGCACTATTTACATAACCAAGATATGGAATCAGCTTAAGTAATCATCAATGAATGAATGGATTATTTAATGTGGTATATTTCCACAATAGAATACTATTCAGCCATAAAATAAATGAAATGTTGTCACTCATGCCAACACGGATGAACCCAGAAAACATGTTAAGTGAGATAAGCCAGACACAGAGACATACTGCATGATTTCACTCATGAAATCTAGAAAATGTTGATCTCATAGAAGAAAGTAGAAACTATGGTTATCAGAAGGTTGGAAGGGTAGTGGGGAGGAAGGGATGGAGAGAGATGGGTTAGGGAGTACAAAGTTACAGTTAGATAGGAGGAATAAGTTCTGGACATTGTATTTGTACCCTTGGAGCATACGCTTATCTGAATCTAGGTTTGGAAGCACTGAGGTAGGGATGCCTTATTAAGAAAGTTGACATTCCCTTAAAAGTAAGTTCAGGGTGTTCAAGGAAGGCAGGACCAGCCCTATCAAACCAGGGCTGCTTCTGCTGGCAAAGCATACTGTTGGTTAACTACTTAGAGTCATCTGAATCCACCCAAGTGTTCCCATTTCTTATATTATTATTATTATACTTTAAGTTCTAGGATACATGTGCAGAACATGCAAGCTTGTTACATAGGTATACATGTGCTATGGTGGTTTGCTGCACCCATCAACCCATCATCTACATTAAGTATTTGTCCTAATGCTATCCTTCCCCTTGTCCCCCACCCCCACAGGCCCTGGTGTGTGATGTTCCCCTCCCTGTGCCTGTATGTTAACATTGTTCAACTCCCACTTATGAGTGAGAACATTCGGTGTTTGGTTTTCTGTTCCTGTGTCAGTTTGCTGAGAATGATGGTTTCCAGCTTCATCCATGTCCCTGCAAAGGACATGAACTCATTCTTTTTTAAGGCTGCATAGTATTTCACAGTGTATATGTGCCACATTTTCTTTATCCAGTCTATCATTGATGGGCACCAAATGTCCCCATTTCAATTATTGGGTGGTCTTACTCTATCCCAATAAATATTCTTATTTTCACAATAAATATTCTTACTTTCACAAAAATGAGCTGGTAAGGCTGTGAGTTCAATGTATATGATAATCTAATGACCCATTATATCAGACTCTGACCAATTTTCAGCTATGTCAGTTCTACATCAATAAGAAATAAGGGAATAGAAACTCATAGTTCTCTGTTTCTTGTGCTGACCATGTAAATCTCAATGTAACCATTTTCTTT
The DNA here is from genome assembly GCA_963573385.1 of Cacajao melanocephalus. NCBI lineage: Eukaryota > Metazoa > Chordata > Mammalia > Primates > Pitheciidae > Cacajao > Cacajao melanocephalus. The sequence goes on from CAUYLG010067786.1 coordinate 10,385, forward strand.
CTTCAAAGTCTAGAGCACAGTTAGAAAAAGTTAGCCCACTTCACAGTTCTTGGGTTCATTATTAGTGCCAAAATAGTCTGTAGTGGCATTTACCTGGTCCATCTAGCCTTGCCTTCAATAAGCACGTGGACTACCAACATCCCATATTCTAATACTAAAAGAATTATCACTGCTTTCAAACTCGACCAGATTACGTAATCTCCAGTTTCCCATTTCCTTGAAATGCTATCACCTGCAAGCATTACAGGTACTACATTCTTTATTTATCATCTCAATAGATGCAAAAAAGCATTTCATAAATTTCAACATCTTTTCATGATGAAAACTCTCACCAAATTAGATATAGAAGGAATGTGTCTCGCTGTGGCATTGATCACGTCAGGGGCACAACCTAAGACATTGATCACCTGCAGACCCTGACTCAGCAATGGATTAATAAGTGCACTCACACACACCAGAATACAGTGAATCGAGTGGCCTAGGGATGGTCATCAGCTGCTTTCAGAGGGCAATTGCAGCTAACTGACCACCACTCCCTGTTCCTCTTCACATTTATGCAGTACAGATTTAATAACAGCAGTTCTAAGTCAACACGCTTGTGGATGATTAACGTGGTTAAAAGAGTGGTTTTACAAATGATAAAAGGTCTTGGTTCTGTAGCCCAGAATAAACACCATTAATGGGTAATTCCCTTTCGACCTCCCCCTGAGAGGACCATCCAACACAAAGTTTACATGAGTAAACAGTTAGAGGCAAAGAGATGTGGAGTAAACAGACTTAACTGGGGAAGCTTTTATTATCCTTAATCTTCACCCTATGACAATAATGCTCTAACATAAGAACTGGTTGCCTTCAACCAGTCACATTAAAACTTTTTGGCCTTCCAAAAGGTTTGAGACTATAATCTTATAACTTCTCTAACATTTCCTTTACTACTTTGCCAATCACCCTGAGTGAATCCCAACATCTCAACATAATAAAGGCCACATATGAGAAACCCACAGTCAACATCATACTGAACAGGAAAAAGTTGAAAGCTTTTCCTCTAAGAACTGGAACAGGACAAAGATGCCCACTTTCACCACTCTTATTCAACGTATTTCTAGAAGTTTTAGCCAGAGCAATAGGCAATAGAAAGAAATAAAGGGCATTCAAATCAAAAAGGAGGAAGTCAAATTGTCCCTGTTTTCAAATGACATCATCTTATACATAGAAAAAAAACCTAAAAACTCCACCCAAAAACTCTTAGAACTGATAAATTTGATAAATTTGCAGGATACAAAATCAACATACAAAAATCAGTAGCATTTTCATACACCAATAATAAACTACCTGAAAAAGAAATCAAGAAATCAGTCTCATTAACAACAGCTATTAAAAATATAATACCTAGGAATACATTTAACAAAGTAGAGGAAAGATCTCTGTAATGAAAACTATAAAAGACAGATGGAAGAAATTGAAGAGAACATAAAAATGGAATGACATCTCATACTCATGGATTAGAATTAATATTGCTAAAATTACCGTATTTTAGACCAAGTGATCTATGGATTCAATGTAATCCCCATCAAAATACTAATGACAGTCTTCACAAAAATATAAAAAATAATCCCAAAATTTGTGAGATCAATAAAGACCCTGAATAGTCAAAGTCCTGAGCAAAAAGAATAAAGCTGGAGGCATCACACTACCTGACTTCAAAATATATACTACAAAGCTATAGTGGCCAAAGCAGCATAGTACTGGCACCAAAAAAAAAAAGACATATGGACCAATGGAACAAAATAGAGAACACAGAAATAAATCCACACACCTACAGTGAACTCATTTTCAACAAAGGTACCAAGAACATACATTGGGGAAAGGATAGTCTCTTTAATTAATAGTGCTGGGAAAACTGGATATCAATGTGCAGAAGAATGAAACTAGATCCCCTCCCACCCTATACAAAAATTAACTCAAATGGACTAAGGCTTAAATGTAAGACACAAGAAATAAGAAAATATAGGGAAAATACTTCAGGACTTTAGTCTGGCCAGTGATTTTTATGGATAAGACCTCAAAAGCACAAGCAACAAAATCATAAAATAGACCCAATGAGACTATACCAAACTAAAAATCTTCTGCATGGCAAAGGAAATAATCAACAAAGTGAAAAGATAACCTGCAGAATGGGAGAAAATGTTTGCAAACTATTCATCCAGCAATGAATCAATATCCAGAATGCACAAGGAACTTAAGCACATCAGCCAAAAAAAAAAAAAAACCCTCAAATGATGCAATTTAAAAATGGGAAAATAAGGTGAATGGACATTTCTCAAAATAACAAAATAAGACATATAAAATGGCCAACAGGTACATGGAACTATGCTCAACATCACAAATCAGGAAAATGCCAGTCAAAACCAGAATGAGCTATCATCTTACCCCAGTCCAAATAGTTATTATTAAAAGGACAAAAAATTAACAAATTGCGCCAAGGATGTGGAGAAAACGAAAACTCTTTTTTTTTTTTGAAACAGCGTTTCCATCTGTTGCCCGGGTTGGAGTGTAGTGGCATGATCACTCACTACAACCTCCGCCTACTGTGCTCAAGTGATCCTCTCACCTCAGCCTCCCAAGTAGCTGGGACTACAGGTGAACACCACGACGCCTAGCTAATTTTGTATTTTTAGTAGACACAGGGTTTTGCCATGTTGCCCAGACTGGCCTTAAGCTCCTGGACTCAAGCAATTGGCTCGCCTTAGCCTCCCATAGTGCTGGGATTACAAGTGTGAGCTACTTTGCCCAGCTGAAAAGGGAACTCTTACGTACTGTCGGTTGGAATGTAAATTAATAAATTAGCCAATATGGAAATCAGTATGTAGATTCTCAAAAATACTAAAAGTAGAATATCATATGATCCAGCAATACCACTACTGGGTGTATATTCAAAGGAAAGGAAATCAATATGTCCAAGAGATATCTGCACTACCACATTTATTTCAACACTATCCACAATAGCAAAGATATGGAATCTACCTAAGTGTCCATCAACAGACAAATGATTAAAGAAAATGTGTTACATATACCCAGTGGAATACTGTTCAGCATAAAAAGAATGAGATCCTGTCATTCATGGCAACATGGATGAGCCTAGAGGATATTAGGTTACATGAAATAAGCCAGGCAAAGAAAGTGAAATATTGTATGTTCTCACTCATATGGAAGCTAAAAATGTTGAGATAGAAGGAGAGAACAGTGGTTTCTAGAGGCTAGAAAGTGTAGGAGGAGGGGAGGATAGGACGAGATAGATAAGTAGATATTGAAATTATAGCTAGATAGGAGAATAAGTTCTAGTGTTCTATATCATTGTAGACTGACTGTATTTAATAATTTATTGTATATTTTCAAATAACTAGAAGAGATGTTTTTTAATGTTCTCAGCACATCAGAAAAAATGTTTGAGGTAATGAATACATTAATTACCTTGATTTAATCATTACACATTGTATACATGTATCTAAATATCACACTATATTCCATAAATATGTACAATTATTGTGTGTCCACTAAAAATAACCTGAAAAATTATGCAAATGGAATCTTATAGCTATGATACAACATGCATTTTTTTAGTTGGCTTCTTTTACTCAACATTATGTTTTTGTGATTCATTTGTGTGACATATCAGCAGTTCATTCCCTTTTATTGTGGTGTGGTATTTTATTGTATGGCTATATTACGGTTTTTAAAATCCATTCTACTGTTGATGGAAATTCGGATTGTTTCCAGTTTTGGTATATAAAAATAATTGGCCTGTAAGCATTCTTATACTTGTCTTTTGATGCTCATATTTATGCATTTATTTGGGGTATACATTTAAATATCTACAAGTGAAATTACTATGTCAATGGAATATGCATATGTTCAGCTTTGATAGACACTACTAAACAATGTTCCAAGTGGTTGCACCAATTAATATTCCACTCAGTCATAAATAAGAGTTCTGGTAGCTCTATATCCTCACCAACTTTTGGTATTGTCTATCTTTTCTCATCTTAGCCATATTGATGGTTGTATAATAGTGTCTCATTGCAGTTTTAATTTGCATTTTCCTAATTATTTATTAAAGTAAGCTTTATTGAAGTATAATTTACATATAGTTAAGGAACCCATTTAAAGTATAGATTTTGACAAAACGTATAATGTATATATTTTACAAAATTTATACACCTGTGTAAACAACCCCACCACAACAAGATATAGAATATTTCTACCACCCTAAAAGTTCCCTTGTTCCCCAGCCAGGTCAACCTCGCCTACCCCTAGTCCAGATAACTTCTGATCTGCTTTCTGTCTTCACAGATTTATCTTTTCTAGAGTTTTATAAAAACTGAGACATACACTAAGTTTTTCTGTCTGCCATTTCTGGTATAATGTTTGTGAGAATCATCCATGCCCGTATCAGAAGTTTATTCCTTTTAGTATACCATTAGTATAAATATACCACAAGTTATATATCCATTCACACTTTGATTGTAATTTGGGTTGTACCCAGTTTTGGGCAATTATGAATAATGTTGTTAGGAACAATTGCTTACAAGTCTTTGTGTAAACATATTTTCATTTCTCTAGGGTAAATATTCAGGAATGAAAATGATGGGACATATTTTTTAACTTCCCAGGGAACTTCCAAACTGTTTTAAGATTAATATACCATTTTGCATTCCCACTAGCAGTATAGGTAAGTTCTAGTTGTTCCACATTTTCACTAGCACTTGGCATTTTAAAAATTTTGTCTTTTTAAATTTTGACCATTCTAGAGGGTGTACAGAGTATTTCATATTGTAGTTTTAATTTTCATTTCACTACTGGCTAATGAAGCTTTCAACATCACTTAATGTACTTATGGGCCATTTTTTAAATCATCTCTTGTGAAGTCTGTTAAAATCTTTCACTGATTAAAAATTTTAAAATAAATTTTATTGAGATATAATGCATATATAATGAAATTTTACCAATTTGAAACAGTTTGAGGAGTTTGAAAAAAGTATACACTCATACAACCACCACTCCAATCAAGATATAGAACATTTCCATCAATTTAAAAAGTTCCCTTGGGCCCCTTTGAGGCAATCTCCTCCTTCCACCCTTGGCCCTTGACAACATTGAACTGCTTTCTATCACTATAATTTTGTTTTTTCTAGACTTTCAAATAAATAGAATCATACAGTATGTAATATTTTTTATTTTATAAGATGTTATATTTATCGTTTATATACTTTTAAAAGTAGATTTTTTGAGACACAATTTATGTACCACAAAATTCACCTTTTTTTTTAGACAGTGTCTCACTCTGTCACCCAGGCTGGATGCAGTGGCATGTTCATGGCTCACTGCAACCTTGAACTCCTAAGATCAAGCGATCCTCCTGCCTCAGCCTCCAAAGTAGCTGGGACTACAGGCGCATGCCACCATACTCAGCTAATTTTTAAATCTTCTGTAGAGATGGAGTCTATTCTGTTGCTCTGGCTGGTCTCAAACTCCTGACCTCATGCACTTCTCCTGTGTCAGATCCCAAAGTGCTGAGATTACAGATGTTAGTCACTATGCCCAACACAAATCCACCCATTTTTAAATGTAAAATTCAATGATTTTTAAAGTAAATTTACAGTTTTATAGCCATCACCAAATTCCAATTTTAGAACATTTCCATCACTCCAAAGAGACCTCTCAATCCTCATTATCCTCATTTCCAGTGCCCAGATAACCATTAATCTACTGTCTACCTTTGATAATTTGCCTTTTCTGTACATTTAATATAAGTGGAATCATACAACATTTGGTCTTTGCATGTGGCTACTCTTATATATAATGTTTTTGAGGCTATTCATGTTGTAGCCAAGTATCAGCAGTTAGTTCCTTTTAATTGCTGAGTTGTTTTCCACTGTATGGATATATTACAATCTACATATTCATTCAACAATTGATGAACATTTGGATTGTTTTCACCTTTTTGCTATTATCAATAATGCTGCTATGAAAATTCATGGTATGTTTTTGTGTAGACATGATTTAATTTCTCTTGGGTATATAACTAGGAGTGAGATTGCTACATCACATGGTAAATCTATGTCTAACATTTTGAAAACCTGCCAAATCGTTTTCCAAAGTGGATGAACCATTTTACATTCCCATCAGCAGTGTATGAGGCTTCCATTTTCTCCACATCCTTGCCAATACTTGTTACTGTCTGTCTTTTTTTTTTTTAATTTCTATTGTATTTTAGGTTTGGGGGTACATGTGAAGAACATGCAAGATTGTTGCATAGGTACACACGTGGCAGTGTGATTTGCTGCTTTCCTCCCCTTTACCTATATCTGGCATTTCTTCCCATGCTATCTCTCCCCACCTCCCCACCTCCCACTGTCCCTCCCCTATTTCCCCCCCAACAGACCCCTGTGTGTAGT
>CAUYLG010067787.1:0-16355 GCA_963573385.1 Cacajao melanocephalus
CCATCATGCCTCAACCAATCACGCCTCAACCAATCACTCCACAACCAATCACACCCACCCATCACAGCTTAACCAATCACAGCTTGACCCATCACATCTCAAACAATCACACCTCACATATCACACCTCATCCATCACACCATACACATCACACCTCAACCCATCACAGCTTAACCCATCACAACTCAACCCATCACACCTCAACCCATCACACCTCAACCCATCACACCTCAACCCATAGCAACTTAACACATCACAGCTTAACCTATCACACATCAATCCATCACACCTCACCCATCACACCTTACCCATCACACCTTAACCCATCACACCTCAACCCATCACAGCTTAACCTATCACATCTCAATCCATCACACATCAGCCATCAGACCTTACCCATCAAACATCAACCCTTCACAGATTAACCTATCACACCTAAAGCCATCACACCTCACCCATCACACCAAAACCCATCACAGCTTAACCCGTCACACCTCAACCCATCAGACCTGACCAACCACACCTCACCCATCACACCTCAACCCATCACAGCATAAGCCATAACACCTCACACATCACACCTCAGCCCATCACAGTTTAACCCATCACACATGAATACATCACACCCGAACCCAACACACCACAATATATCACACCTCAACCCATCAGGCCTCAATCATCACCCCTCAACCCATCACACCTCAACCCATCACACTTCAACCCATCACATCTGAATCCATCACACTTCAACCAATCACACCTAAACCCATCACGGATTAACCCATCACACCTCAACCCATCAAACCTCAAAACATCACACCTCAACCAATCACGCCTCAACCAATCACACTTCACACATCACAGCTTGACCCATCACATCTCAACCCATCACATCTGACTCATCATACCTCATCAAGCACACCATACCCATCACACCTCAACCCATCACAGCTTAACCCATCACACCTCAACCCATCACAACTCACCAATCACACCTCAACCCATCACACCTCAACACATCAAACGTAACCCATCACAGCTTAACCTATCACACCTCAACCCATCACACCTCACCCATCACACTTCAACACATCACAGCTTAACACATCACACAACCCATCACACTTCACCCATTACACCTCAACACATCACAGCTTACCACATCACACCTGAACCCATCACACCTCAACCCATCATACCTCACCCATCACACCTGACATATCACACCGCAACTGATCACAGCTTAACCCATGACACCTCACACATCACACCTCAACCAATCACATCTGAACCGAACACCTCACCCATCACAACTCAACCCATCACAGCTTAACCCATCACACCTCAACCCATAACACCTCAACACATCACATGTCAACCAGTCACGCCTCAGCCCATCACACCTGAACAAATCAAACCTCAACCCATCACACCTCAACCCATCACAGCTTAACCTATCACAGCTTAACCCATCACATCTCAACCCATCAAACCTCAACACATCACACCTCAACCAATCACACCTCACCCATCACAGCTTAACCAATCACAGCTTGATGCATCACATCTCTACCCATCACACTTCACTCATCATACATATTCCATCACACCATACCCATCACACCTCAACCCATCACAGCTTAACCCATCACACCTCAACCCATCACATCTCAGCCCATCACACCTCAGCCCATCACACCTCAACCTATCACAACTTAACCCATCACAGCTTAACCTATCACACCACAATCCATCACACCTCACCCATCACACCTTACGCATCACACCTCAACCCATCACAGCTTAATCCATCACACATGAACCCATCACACCTCACCCCTCACACCTCAACATATCATGGCTCAACATATCACACCTCAACCCATCACATCCCACCCATCACAGCTTAACCCATGACACCTCACACATCACACCTCAACCCATCACAGCTTAACACATCTCACCTCAACCCATCAGACCTCACCCATCACACCTCAACCCATCACAGCTTAACCCATCACACCTGAACCCATCACATCTGAACCCATCATTATGCAACTCATCACGCCACACTCATCACGCCTCAACCCATCACATTTTAATCCATCACACCTCAACCCATCACACATCAATGCCTCACACCTCAATCCATCATGCCTCAACCAATCACGCCTCAACCAATCACGTGACAACCAATCACTCCACAACCAATCACACCAACCCATCACAGCTTAACCCATCACAGCTTAACCAATCACAGCTTGACCCATTACATCTCAACCAATCACACCTCACTTATCACACCTCATCCATCACACCATACACATCACACCTCAACCCATCACAGCTCAACCCATCAAAACTAAACCCATCACAACTTAACACATCACAGCTTAACCTATCACACATCAATCCATCACACCTCACCAATCACACCTCAACCCATCAAAGCTTAACCTATCACATCTCAATCCATCACACATCAGCCATCAGCCCTTACCCATGAAACATCAACCCATCACAGCTTAACCTATCACACCTCAACCCATCACACTCACCCATTACACCTCAACCCACTACAGCTTAACCCGTCACACCTCAAGCCATCATACCTCACCCATCACACCAAAACCCATCACAGCTTAACCCATCACAGCTTAATCCATCACACCAAAACCCATCACAGCTTAACCCATCACAGCTTAATCCATCACACCGCAACCCATCACACCTGACCCACCACACCTCACCCATCACACCTCAACACATCACAGTATAAGCCATAACACCTCACACATCACACCTCAACCCATCACGGTTTAACCCATCACACATGAATGCGTCACACCTGAACCCATCACACCACAATATATCACACCTCAACCTGTCAAGCCTCAGTCATCACACCTCAACCCATCACACCTCAACCCATCACACTACAACCCATGACACCTGAACCCATCACATCTGAATCCATCACACTTCAACCGATCACACCTCAACCCATCACAGCTTAACCCATCACAGCTTAACCCATCACACCTCAACCCATCAAACCTCAATACATCACACCTCAACCAATCATGCCTCAACCAATCACACCTCAACCCAACACACATTACCCATCACGGCTCAACCCATCACACCTCAACCCATAACACCTCAACACATCACATCTCAACCAATCGTGCCTCAACCCATCACACCTCATCCATCACACCTCAACACATCACAGATTAACCCATAACAGCTTAATCTATCACACGTGAATCCATCACACCTTACACATCACACCTCAACCCATCACAATTTAACTCATCAAACCTCAACCCATCACACCTCACCCATCAGACTTCAACCCATCACACCCGAACAAATCACACATAAACCCATCACACTTCACCCATCACACCTCAGCACATCACAGCTTAACCCATCACAGCTTAACCCATCACAACTCGCCCCATCACAACTCAATGAATCACAGCTTAACTCAACACACCTCAACGCATCACACCTCAACCCATCACACCTCAACCCAACACACCTCAACCTAACACACCTCACCCATCACATCTCAAATGATCACAGCTTAATCTATCACACCTCAATCCATCACACCTCACCCATCACACCTCAACCGAACACACCTCACCCATCACACCTCAAACGATCACAGCTTAACCCATCACAGCTTACCCCATCACACCTCAACCCATCACAACTCAACACATCACATCTCAACCAACCACGCCTCAACACATCACACCTTACCCACCACACCTCACCCATCACACCTCAACCCATCACAGCTTAACCCATCACACTTCACATATCACACCTCACACATCACACCTCAACCCATCAGAGCTTAACCCAGCACACTTGAACCCATCACACCTCAACACATCACACCTGAACCCATCACGCATCAACCCATCATGCCTAAACACATCATGCCTCAACCCGTCACACTTGGACCCATCACATCTCAAACCATCATACCTCACCCATCACACTGCAACACATCACAGCTTCACCCATCACACCTCAACCCATCACATCTCAACACATCACACCTCAACCAATCACGCCTCAACCAACCACACGTCAACCCAAAACACCTCACTTATCACACCTCAACCCATCACAGCTTAACCCATCACACCTCAACCCATCACACCTAAACACATCACATCTCAACAAATCACACCTCAACTCATCACACCTCATCCAACACACCTCAACCCATCAAAGATTAAGCCATTGCAGCTTAATCTATCACACCTCAATCCATCACACCTCACCCATAACACCTTACCCATCACACCTCAATCCATCACAGCTTAACCCATCACAACTCCACCGATCACACCTCAACCAATCACACCTCAACACATCACACCTCAAGACACTTCACCCATCACACCACAACGCACCACAGCTTAACCCATCACAGCGTGACCCATCACATCTCACCCATTCATACCTCACTCATCACACCTCAATCCATCACACCTCAACCCATCACACCTCAACCCATCACACCGCAATCCATCACACCTCACATGTCACACCTCAGCCATCACACCTTAACCATCACACCTCAATCCATCACAGTTTAACCCATCACAGCTTAACCCATCACACCTCACACATCACTCCACAACTCATCACAGCTTAACCCATCATGCCTGAACGCATCACACCACAACCCATCACACCGCAATCCATCACGCCTCACTCATCACACCCCACTCATCATGCCTCAACCCATCACAGTTTAACCCATCACACCTCAACCCAACACACCTCAACCCATCATGCCTCAACCAATCACGCCTCAACCAATCATGCCCACCCATCACAGCCTAACAGATCACACCTCACTCATCATACCTCATCCATCACATCATACCCATCACACCTCAACCCATCACAGCTTAACCTATCACAGCTTATTCCATGACAACTAAACCTATCACACCTCAACCCATCACAGTTTAACCCATCACACATGAATGCATCACACCTGAACCCATCACACCACAATATATCACACCTCAACCCATCTAGCCTCACTCATAACACCTCAACCCATCACACTTCAACCCATCACACCTGAACCCATCACATCTGAATCCATCACACTTCAACCGATCACACCTCAACCCATCACAGCTTAACCCATCACACCTCCACACATAACACCTCAACCAATCATGCCTCAACCAATCACACCTCAACCCATCACAGTTCAACCCATCACAGCTTAACCCATCACACCTCAACCCATAACATCTCAAAACATCACGCCTCAACCCAGCACACCCGAACCCATCAAATGTCAATCCATCACACCTCCACACATAACACCTCAACCAATCACGCTTCAACTAATCACACCTCAACCCATCACACCTCAACCCATCACGGCTTGACCCATCACAACTCGACCCATCACAACTCGTCGAATCACAGCTTAACCTATCACACCTCAACCCATCACACCTCAAACCATCACACCTCAACCCATCACACCTTAACCCATCACAGATTAAGTGATCACAGCTTAATCTATCACACCTCAATCCATCACACCTCACCCATCAAACTTCAACCCAACACACATCACCCATCACACCTCAAATGATCACAGCTTAACCCATCACACCTAAACCCATCACACCTCAACATATCACAGCTTAACGCATCACAGCTTAACCCATCACAACTTAACCCATCACACCTCAACACATCACACCTCACCCATCACAACTCACCCATCACACCTGAACCCATCACAGCTTAACGCATCACATCTCACATATCACACCTCACACATCACATCTCAACCCATCAGAGCTTAACCCAACACACTTGAACCCATCACACCTCAACCCATCATGCATCAACCCATCACGCCTCAACACATCAAGTCTCAACCTGTCACACCTGAATGCATCACACCTGAACCCATCACACCTCAATGCATCACACTTCACCCATCACACCACAACACATCACAGCTTCACCCATCACACCTCAACCCATCATCACACCTCAACACATCACACCTCAACACATCACAGCTTAACCCATCACAGCTTAACCCATCACAACTCAACTAAGGACACCTCAACCAATCACCCATCACCCATCACAGCTTAACCCATCACAGTTTACCCAATCACAGCTTGACCCATCACATCTCAACCCATCACACCTCACTCATCATACCTCATCTGGGACACCACACCCATCAAACTTCAAGCCATCACAGCTTAACCCATCACAACTCAACCAATTCCACCTCAATCCATCACAGCTTAACCCATCACACCTCAACCCATCACACCTCAACACATCACATCTCAACAAATCACGCCTCAACCCATCACACCTCATCCATCACACCTCAACCTATCAAAGATTAACCCATCACAGCTTAACCTACCACACCTCAATCCATCACACCTCACCCATAACACCTTACCCATCACACTACAACCCTTCACAGCTCAACCCATCATACCTCAACCGAACACACTTCAACTGATCACCCCCCAACCCATCCCACCACAACACATCACACCTCAACCAACCGCGCCTCAACCAATCAAACCTCAACTCAACACACTTCACCCATCACACCACAATGCACCACAGCTTAACCCATTACAGCTTGGCCCATCACATCTCAATCATTCACACCTCACTCATCACACCTCAACCCATCAGACCTCAACCCATCAGACCTCAACCCATCACACCTTAATCCATCACACCTCACACATCACAGCTCATCCATCACACCTTACTCATCACACCTCAATCCATAACAGTTTAACCCATCACAGCTTAACCTATCACATCTCAACCCATCGCACCTTACCCATCACACCTTAACCCATCACAGCTTAACCTGTCACACTGTAATCCATCATACATCACCCATCACACCTTACCCATCACATCTCAACCCATCACAGCATAACCAATCACACCTCAACCCATCACACTCACCCATCACACCTCAACCCATCACAGCTTAACCCATTTCACCTCAACCAATCACACCTCACCCATCACACCTCAACCCATCACAGCTTAACCCATCACACGTCACACATCACACTGCAACCATTCACAGCTTAACCCATCACTCCTGAACCCATCACACCGCAACCCATCACACCTCACTCATCACGCCCCACTCATCATGCCTCAAGCATCACAGTTTAACCCATTACCACTCAACCCATCACACCTCAACCCATCACACCTCAACCCATCACACCTCAGCCCATCAAGCCTCAACCAGTCACTCCTCAGCCAATCACGCCTCAACCAATCAGATCCACCCATCACAGCTTAACCCATCACAGCTTAATAAATCATACCTCACTCATCATAGCTCATCTATCACACCATACCCATCACACCTCAACCCATCACGCCTTAACCTATCACAGCTTAACCCATCACAACTAAACCCATCACACCTGAACCCATCACACCTCACCAATCACACCTCAACCCATCAGACCTCAACCCATCACACCTCAAACCATCACAACTTAACCCATCACAGGTTAACCTATCACACAAAAATCTGTCACACCTCACACATCATACCTCATCCATCACACCATACCCATATCACCTCAACCAATCACACCTCACCCATCACACCTCAACCCATCACAGCTTAACCCATCACACATCACACGTCACACCACAACCCATCACAGCTTAACCCATCACACCTCAACTCATCACACCGCAACCCATCACACTTCACTCATCACGCCCCACTCATCACGCCTCAAGCATTACAGTTTAACCCATCACCCCTCAACCCATCGCACCTCAACCCATCGCAACTTAACCTATCACAGCTTAACCCACCACAACTAAATCCATCACACCTGAACCCATCACACGTCACCAAACACACCTCAACACATCAGACCTCAACCCATCACACCTCAACCCATCACAACTTAACCCATCACAGATTAACCTATCACACAAAAATCTGTCACACCTCACACATCATACCTCATCCATCACACCATACCCATCACACCTCAAACCATCACAGCTTAAGCCATCACAGCTTAACCTGTAACACATTAATCCATCACACCTCACCCATCACACCTTACCCATCACACCTCAACCCATCACACCTCAACCCATAACAGCTTAACCCATCACACCTCAATCCATCACACATCACACCTTACCCATCAAGCCTCAACCCATCACAGCTTAACCTATCACACCCCAACCCATCACACTCACCCATCACACCTCAACCCACCACAGCTTAACCCATCACAGCTTAACTCATCACACCTCAACCCATCACACCTGACCCATCACACTTCACCCATCACACTTCATCCCATCACAGCATAACCCACCACACCTCACACATCACACCTCAACCCATCACAGTTTAACCCATCACATATGAACTCATCACACCTGAACCCATCAAACCACAACATATCACTTCTGAGCCAATCATGCCTCACTCATCACACCTCAACCCATCACACCTCAACCCATCACACTTCCACCCATCACGCCTGAACCCATCACACCTGAAACCATCACACCTCAACCCATCACAGCTTAATCCATCACACCTCAACCCATCAAACCTCAACACATCACACCTCAACCAATCATGCATCAACCAATCACATCTCACCCATCACAGCTAAACCCATCACAGCTTAACACATCACAGCTTGACACATCACATTTCAACCCATCACCCTTCACGCTTCATACCTCATCCATCACACCATACCCATCACAACTCAACCCAACACAGCTAAACCCATCACACCTCAACCCATCACACCTCACCCATCACACCTCAACCCATCACAACTCAACCCAGCACATGTCAAACCATCACACCTCAAACCATCACAACTTAACCCATCACAGATTAACCTATCACACCACAATCCATCACACCTCACCCATCACACCTTACCCATCACACTTCAACACATCACAGCTTAACACATCACACATCAACCCATCACACCTCACCCCTCACACCTCAACGCATTACAGCTTAGCACATCACACCTCATCCCATCACACCTCACCCATCACACCTCAACCCATCACAGCTTATCCCATGACACCTCACACATCACACCTCAGCCCATCACACCTGAATACATCAAACCTCAACCAGTCACGTCTCAACCAATCACACCTCAACCCAACACACCTCACTCATCACACCTCAACCCATCGCAGCTCAACCCATCACAGCTTAACCCATCACAATTTAACTCATCACACCTCGGCACATCACATCTCAACCAATCACACCTCAACCCATCACACCTCATCCATCACACCTCAGCACAGCACAGATTAACCCATCACAGCTTCATCTATCAAACCTCAATCCATCACACCTCACCCAACACACCTTACACATCACACCTCAACCCATCACAACTTAACTCATCAAACCTCAACTCATCACACCTCACCCATCACACCTGAACCCATCACACCTGAACCCATCAAACCTCAACTCATCACACCAAACCCAACACACCTCAACACATCACAGCTTAACCCATCACAGCTTAACCCTTCACACATCAACCCATCAAACCTCACCCACCACACCTAACCCATAACACCTCAACCCATAAAAGCTTAACCCATCACACCTCACATATCACACCTCAACCCATCACACTTGAACCCATCACATCTCAAACCATTACGTCTCAACCCATGATGCCTCAACCCATCATACCTCAACCCATCACGCCTCAAACCATCACGCCTCAACCCATCACAGCTTAACCCATCACACCTCAACCCATCACAGCTTAACCCATCACATATCAGCCCATCACACCTCAACCCATCACGCCTCAACCAATCACGCCTCAACCAATCACACCTCACCCATCACAGCTTACTCCATCAGAGCTTGACCCATGACATCTCAACCCATCACACCTCACTCATCATATCTCATCCATCACACCATACCAGTCACACCTCAACTCATCACACTGTAATCCATCACTCCTTAACCCATCATACCTCAACCCATCACACCTCAACCCATCACAACTTAACACATCACAGCTTAACCTGTCACACCACAATCCATCACACCTCACCCATCACACCTTACCCATCACACCTTACCCATCACACCTCAATCCATCACAGCTTAACCTATGACACCTCAACCCATCACATTCACCCATCACACCTCAACCCATCACAGCTTAACCCATGAAACCTCAACCCATCACACCTCACCCATCACACCTCAACCTTTCACAGCTAAACCCATTACAGCTCAACCCATCACAGCTTAAACCATCACAGCTTAACCCATCACACTTCACCCATCACAGCAGACCCACCACACCACAACCCATCCCAGCTAAACTCATCACACCTCACACATCATACCTCAACCCATCACAGCTTAACCCATCACACCTGAACCCATCACATCTGAAACCTTCTAACCTCAACCCATCACGCCTCAACCCATCACACCTCAACCCATCATGCCTCAACGCATCATGCCTCAATGCATCACACCTCAATCCATCACAGCTTAACCCGTCACAGCTCAACCCGTCACAGCTCAACCCGTCACACCTCAACCCATCACACCTCAACACATCACACCTCAACACATCACACCTCAACCAATCACGCCTCAACCAATCACACATCACTCATCACAGCTTAACCCATCACAGCTTGACCTATGACATCTTAACTCACCAAACCTCACTCATCATACCTCTTCCATCACACCATACCCATCACACCTCAACCCATCACAGCTTAACCCATCACAGCTTAACTCATCACACCACAGCCCATCACAACTCACCTATCACACCTAACCAATCACACCTCAACCCATCATTCCTCAACCCGTCACACCTCAACCCATCACAACTTAACCCATCACAGCTTAACCTATCACACCACAATCCATCACACCTCACCCATCACACCTCAACCCATCACAGCTTAACCCATGACACTTCACACATGACACTTCAACCCTTCACACCTCAACACATCACACCTCAATCACACCTCAACGAATCACACCGGAACCCAACACACGTCACCCATGAGACCTCAACCCATCACAGCTTAACCCATCAAAGATTAACCCTTCACACCTCAACACATCACACCTCAACACATCATATCTCAACCAATCACGCCTCAATCCATCACACCTCATCGATCACACCTGAACCCATCACAGATTAACCCATCACAGCTTAGTCTATCACACCTCAATCCATCAAACCTCACCCATCACACCTTACCCATCACACTTCACCCATCACACCTCAACCCATCACAGCTTAACGCATCACTGCTTAACCTATCACACCTCAACCCATCATACCTCACCCACTACACCTCACCTATCACACCTCAAACCATCACAGCTTAACCCATCACTCTTGAACCCATCACACCTCAATCCATCACACGTCAACCTGTCATACCTCAACCCATCATGCCTCAATCCATAATGCCTCAATCCATCACTCCTCAACCCATCACAGCTTAACGCATCATAGCTTAACACATCACACCTCAACAATTTATGCAACCAATCACACCTCACCCATCACACCTCAACCCATCACAGCTTAACTCATCACACCTCAACCATCACACATTACCCATCACAGCTCAACCTGTAACAGCTTTACCCATCGCACCTCAACCCATCACACCTCAACCTATCACAGATTAACCCATCACACCTCAACACATCACATCACAAACAATCATGCCTCAACCCATCACAGATTAACCCATAACAGCTTAATCTATCACACCTCAATCCATCACACCTCAATCCGTCACACCACACCCATCACACCTCAAACCATCATAGCTTAACCCATCACACCTCAACAAATCACACTTCACCCACCACACTTCACCCATCAAACCTCAACCCATCACAGCTTAACCCATCACACTTGAATCCATCACACCTCAAGCCAACTCACCTCAACCCATCACACCTCAACCCATCACGCCTCAACCCATCATGCCTCAACCCATCATGCCTCAACCCATCACACCTAAACCTATCACAGCTTAAACCATCACAGCCTAACCCATCACACCTCAACCTATCACACCTCAACCTATGACACCTCAACCCACCACACCTCAACCAATCACACTTCACCCATCACACTTCACCCATCACACCTCAACCAATCACAGCTTGACCCATCACACCTCACCGATCACACCTCAACCCATCACAGCTTAACTCATCACACTTCAACGCATCACACCTCACTCATCACACTAAAACCCATCACAGCTTAACCCATCACAGCTTAACCCGTCACACCTCAACCTATCACAGCTTAACCCATCACACCTCACCCATCACATCTCAACCCATCACAGCTTAACACATCACACCTCCACCCATCACGGTTTAACTCATCACAGTTTAACTCATCACACATGAACCCATCACACCTCAATCCATCACACCTCAACCCATCACACCTCAACCCAGCATACCTCAACATATCATACCTAAACCCATAACAGCTTAACCCATCACACCTCAACCCATCACTGCTCAACCCATCACATCTCAAACAATCATGCCTCAACCAATCACACCTCAACCATTAAACCTTGACCCATCACAGCTTAGCCCATCACAGCTTGACCCATCACATCTCAACCCATCACAACTCACTCATCATAGAACATCCATCACACCATACATATCATACCTCGACCTATCACACCTCAACCCATCACAGCTTAACCCATAACACCTCAACCCATCACACCTCAACACATCACACCTCAACCCATCACATCTCACCCATCACAGCTTAACCCATCACAGCTTGACCCATTACATCTTGACCTATCAAACCTCACTTATCATACCTCATCCATCACACCCTACCCATCACAACTCAACCCATCACAGGTTAACACATCACACCTCAGCCCATCACACCTAACCTATTTCACCTCAAGCCATCACACCTCAACCCATCAGAGCTTAACCCATGACACCTCACACAACATACCGCAACCCATCACACCACAACACATCACACCTTAATCACGCCTCAATGAATCACACCTCAACTCAACACACCTCACCCATCAGACCTCAACACATCACAGCTTAACCCACCGCAGCTCAACCCATCACACCTCAACACATCACATCTCAACCAATGACGCCTCAACCCATCACACCCCATACATCAAATCTCAACCCATCATGGATTAACCCTTCACAGCTTAATCTATCACACCTCAATCCATGACACCTCAATCCATCACACCTTACCCATCACACATCAACCCATCACACCTTAACCTATGACTCCTCAACCCATCACATGCACCCATCACACCTCAACCCATCACAGCTTATCCCATCAAACCTCAACCCATCACACCTCACCCATCACACCTCAACCCTTCACAGCTCAACCCATCACAGCTCAATCCATCACAGTTTAACCCATCACAGCTTAACCCATCACACCTCAACCATCACACCTGACCCACCACACCTCACCCACCGCACCTCAACCCATCACAGCTAAACCCATCACACCTCACATATCATACCTCAACCCATCACACCTTAACCCATCACATCTGAACCCAACTCACTTCGACCCATCACGCCTCATCCCATCACACCTCATTCATCACGACTCAACCCATCACACCTCAACCCATCACACCTCAACCAATCACGCCTCAACCAATCATGCCTCAACCAATCACATGTCACTCATCACAGCTTAACCCATCACAGCTTGACCCATCTCATCTCAACTCACCAAACCTCACTCATCATACCTCATCCATCACACCATACCCATAACACCTCAACCCATCACAGCTTAACCTATCACAGCTTAACTCATCACACGTCAGCCCATTGCACCTCACCCATCACACCTCACCAATCACACCTCAACCCATCAGACCTCAACCCATCACACCTCAACCCACCACACCTAAACCCATCACAACGTAACCCATCACAGCTTAACCTATCACACCACAATCCATCACAACTCAGCCATCACACCTCAACCCATCACAGTTTAACCAATGACACTTCACACATGACACCTCAACCCATCACACCTCAACACATCACACCTCAATACATCATATCTCAAGCAATCACGCCTCAACCCATCACACCTCATTGATCACACCTCAATCCATCACAGATTAACCCATCACAGCTTAATCTATCACACCTCAATCCATCACACCTCACCCATCACACGTTACCCATCACACATCAATCCATAACAGCTTAACTCATCGCACCTCAACCCATCACACCTCACCCATCACACCTCAACCCATCACAGATTAACCCATCACAGCTTAATCTATCACACCTCAATCCATTACACCTCACCCATCACACCTTACCCGTCACACATCAACCCATCACAGCTTAACTCATCACACCTCAACCCATCACACCTCACCCATCACACTTCAACTCATCACAGCTTAACCCACCACACCTCAACCCATCACACCTCACTCATCACACCTGAACCCATCACAGCTTCACCTATCACACCTCAACCCATCATACCTCACCCACCACACCTCACTCATCACACCTCAACCCATCACAGCTTCACCTATCACACTTGAACCCATCACACCTCAATCTGTGACACCTCAACCCGTCATACCTCAACCCATCACTCCTCAACCCATCACAGCTTAACCCATCACACCTCAACCCATCACATCTCAACCAATCATGCCTCAACCCATCGTACCTCATCCATCACACCCATCACAGCTCAACCCATCATAGCTTAACCCATCACACCTCAACCCATCACACCATAACCCATCACACTTAACACATCACACCTCACCCATCACACCTCACCCATCACACCTCAACCCATCACAGCTTAACCCATGACACCTCACACATCACACTGCAACCTATCACACCTCAACACCTCACACCTAAATCACGCCTCAATGAATCACACCTCAACACACCTCACCCATCAGACCTCAACCCATCACAGCTTAACGCACCGCAGCTTAACCCATCACACCTCAACACATCACACCTCAACACATCACACCTCAACACATCAAATCTCAACCAATCACGCCTCAACCAATCACACCCCAGATATCAAACCTCAACCCATCACAGATTAACCCATCACAGCCTAACCTATCACAACTCAGTCCATGACATCTGAATCCATCACACCTCACCCATCACACCTTACCCATCACACCTCAACCCATCACAGCTTAACTCATCACGCCTTAAACCATCACACCTCACCCATCACACCTCAAGCTATCACAGCTAAACCCATCACCCTTGAACCCACCATGCCTCAACCCAACATGCCTCAACCCATCACAGCTTAACCCAACACAGCATAACTCATCACACCTCAACCCATCACACCTCAACCAATCACACCTCACCCATCACACCTCAACCCATCACAGCTCAACCCATCACAACTCAACCCATCACACCTCACTCCTCACACCTCAACCCATCACAGCTTAACCCATCACAGCTTAATAGATCACACCTCACCCATCACACCTGACCCACCACACCTCACCCATCAAACCTCAACCCATCACAGCTTAACCGATACCTCACACATCACACCTCAACACATCACAGCTTAACCCATCACACCTGAACCCATCACACCTCAACTCATCACACCTGAACTCATCACACCTCAACACATCACCCCTCACTTATCATGCCTCAACGCATCACACTTCAACCCATCACACTGGAACCCATCACACCTTAACCCATCACACCTCAACCCATTACACCTCAACCCATCACAGCTTAACCCATACCTCACACATCACACCTTAACACATCACACCTCAACACATCACAGCTTAACACATCACACCTGAGCCCATCACACCTGAACCCATCACACCTGAACTCTTCACACCTCAACCCATCACGCCTCACTCATCACGCCTCAACGCATCACACTTCAACCCATCACACTTGAACCCATCACACCTCAAGCCATCACAGCTTAACCCATCACAGCTTAACCCATCACACCTCAACTCATCACACCTCAACACACCACACCTCAACCAATCACACCTCAACCAATCACATCTCACCCATCACAGCTTAACCCACCACAGCTTGACCCATCACATCTCGACCTATCAAACCTCACTCATCATACCTCATCCATCACACC
>CAUYLG010067791.1:0-27923 GCA_963573385.1 Cacajao melanocephalus
CAGGATCCGAGAAGTAAAGAGACAGGACACTGAAGAACTGGTGAAGAGCAGCTGGACTCAGGGGGCCACGCAACCTGTGAGCGGAGATCAGCAGGAGCCCCAAATGCCCAGAAGTATCTGTATTTATTAGGTACAAGCAGAGGGCAGGATCGTGAGTGAGGTCACCATCTATAGGCTTAATAATAGGGCATACGTAATCACGTGAATCATAAGTGAAGGGGCCACCCCATTATGTCACTTGGGCAGAGAGGTGGGCTGTGTGCAGTAGGGGGCCGTGCCGTGTAAAGTCATAGAGGGTCATGTACAGAAAAGGAGTCCACCCCCATTAGGTTACTGAGGCAAGGACGTGGGCTGTGTGCAACAGGTGTTGTGCACACTTGTTATCTGGGGGCTAGAGACTTCAGACTTCAAAGAATTTCTAATAGAAGGATACTGTAAGCCAATGCACTGAGAGCTGACAGACTTGTGCTCTTCTCTTAAGATATTTATGGGAGGATGATTTGAGCTAGCATAGAAGTGAGAAAAGACTGACAGGTTGTATAGCCACTGCGACTGGTCACACTAGAGGGGTTCTTCTTCCTTGGTTATTTCTAGGCTCTGAGGCCTGAGGCCTACTTTCCACAGGAACTGGATACAAAGTACTACAGCTCCTTTATCAGGAGGAGAAGCTCTTGTTCCAACCCTGCCATACAGCATATGCACTTTCAGGCAGGGACACCTCCGCCTGGGTCTGTGGTTCTTGTCCTGGTCTGTCTATTTTCCCATGTCCTGCTTCTGTTCTGTGACTGCTCTAGGCATTTCTCCTACTATAAACTACTGTATGTTACATGGAAGCATTATATAAATCAGCACTAAATGTGTCAGTACAGCTCTGACTACAATACCTATATGATTATATAGAAAGATTATATAGAACTAAGTATGCTAGATATAAGTATTAAGTATGATTATATAAGCTAGATATATGTAAACAGTAAGTTATTCTTCAGGCACTAATTCTATAAACTAATATATGATTATATATAAAGGATTATATAAAGGAAATAGCTGAGTAATAACCCTATAAACTAAGATATTCTTCAGGCACTAATTGTGCCTGGGGTCTGGACAGTTCTTCTTCCTTTGTGCCCTAGGTGGTGTTACCCAGTTCTCATAGTACCCACGACACAAGATGATGATGGTTTATATTTCTGCTTCTTTCTGCCTCATTGAATGTACAACACCCAACCACCTCAATGTATATATGAAGTAATATATCCCTGGGATGCATTCCAAGGGGAATCTTTGTGATACTATTAGCCATGGAGCAGAATTGATTATGATGAAATATTACTATGTATATTTGCAGTTAATCTTCTGAGCATTTCTGTTAACCTTTGTTCCTCAACAATTCACAAATGCAAAACTAGTAAAGCAGGTTTAATATGTGTGTGTATGTGTGTGTGTGTGTGTGTGTGTGTGTATATATATACACATATCATAAACTGACATAAAACTTTTAAAGTTGACTAGCTTCTGAAATGATTAGCAGTACACATCTGAAATGTATGTTTTCAGTAAAGAAATTACTTCCCTTTGAACAATAAGAAATCACCTACATTGATCTGTGTTACTTGTCAGTAATGAATAATTGAGGAGAATCCTAGAAAAGTAGTTACACTTTTCATATAAATTGCCTTTTCCTTGGTTAGTTTTTCTTCCAGTTAATCCCAAGGAAGCAATGTGAAATTGTTTCATATTTTTTAGTTTTACTTGTTTTTATAGTGTATTAAGATTTTATAAAATAGTCACTGTGTTTGGGCCTTAGTATTATTAAAGCAAAAAAACTACCTTATATACACTTAGAGTTCTCTCATTGTACATTCCATATTTAGAACCTCCAGTACTTTTTCCACAATCTCTTCAGAGATTATGGCTTTCTGGAGTATAAAATTTCTGGAGTATAATATTTCTAATAAAAATAAGCAATTTAAAAAAAAAGACATTATGATTTGTAGAAAATTGCCTTAATTACACAAGGGGTTGTGAGCCAATGGTTTGTAAGTATATGACTGTACTTTTTCATATGTATATTTGAATTAAGCTATATTCATTAAGCCAATATCTAATGTCTCAGACATCCATCTTTTGATATTTCAATTTAAGTATATGTAAAGATGCTCAGTAAACCACAAAATGAAACATTTTAAGTTCGTGACACTTAAAAAATCACATCCTTTTGTTCCAGTGGTTAACTTTAAAATATTCTTTATTATTCCTTAATTTCTGGGGTACATGCACAGATCTTGCAGGATTGTTACCTAGGTATACACTCGCCATGGTAGTTTGCTGCCTCCATCCTCCCGTCCCCTACATTAGGTATTTCTCCCAACTTTATCCCTCCCCAATCTCCCCGCTCCCCACTACCCCTCCTGTAGCACCTTCACCCCCCGATAGACCGCATTTTGTGGTGTTCCCCTCCCTGTGTCCGTGTGTTCTTGTTGTTCAACTCCCACTTATGAATGAGAACACGTGGTGTTTGGTTTTCTGTTCTTGTGTCAGTTTGCTGAGAATAATGGTTTTCCAGTTTCATCCATGCTTAAAGTTTTCATTTCTTCTAAGCTGCCACAAAGGATCCTTGGCCTTGTTCCCTCTGCCTGGAATGTTCTTTCATTTATTCCCTGACATGGTTCCTCTGGACATAGAAACCTCAATCCACATGTCCCATCTGCACAGAGGCCCTCCTTGACCACCCAGACCTCTCCCTCATCACACTGTGCTGGTATTTTGCAGGAGAGGGGAAGCCCAGTGCTTATCGCAGTGCAAACCAGTTATTTATTTGCTTCCTTATTAGTTGCTGAGCTCGCCCAATAGAATATAAGCACATTGGGAACACAGACCTCCTCTGTCCTGTGCAATAGTGTGTCCTCACTACCTGGAACACTTTCTGGAATACAACAGACTGTCAACAGATATTCAGTTACGGAACAGAAGCAGCAGCAGGGATGCAGTGGGCAGACATTGTGCAAAGCAAAGTGATGCAGGGATGGGGCTGACTGAGGACAGCTCTGATTCCCTGAAATGCCTTACAAAGGCTCTGTGATACTTACACTGGTGGGGTGTGCATAAGAGATAGTGAGAGAGACAGACACTTTGATTAAAATTTTAAAAACATAGGCCTGCATACAGGTTCCCTAAAAATATATGTTCCTAGCATATATCATTAAATACATCTTTGTAGATACTCATAGAAACTAACCATTCAGTCAACATTTTTCAGCCTTAAATAAGTGCACAGCACCCTGCTGACACCAGAAGAGACATAGAAACCAAATTCCCCAATCTTCAGAAGCTTCAGTTACAGTCAGGGAAAGGTATGGCTACAGAAAGCTGCTGCAAACCAGAGCAAAGTCATCATAAAAGTGATCGCAGTCACTTGTAGAAGGAAGGAATACATGATCTGGGGATGGAAAAGAGGCACTCCCAGAGCCGCCGAGCAACGGAGTAAGGGTTGGAGAGTCAGAAGGTAGAGGATGGGCCCTTTGGCCAAGAGAAACACAGGGAATTTTCAACGTGGGGAATAAATATACACAGTTCCCTGGAAATGGAGGGAGAGCAGCCTGCTCTGGTCGGAGGCGAGAGCTGAAAATGTGAGAGAGGATTGCTGCGAACATCATCCAAACGCCCCCAGAAGAAAATCATCCTTTACTGAGTGCACACACTGCAGAAAGAAGAATGTTAAGAAAGGAGAATGAAGGAGCATTGACGATATATGGGCTGATTTTACAGAAGCCTCCAGCTATGTTTCATATTAGTCGGTTTTTATCACTATAGCAGCAGATGACTTCTGATTGTGGCGATGATTTCTTTTCAGCGCATTTAGTATACACAGTGCCAAAGCGCCCTCTGCCACAGGCCATGAAGACAAACACTGAAACCCATGCACATTACAGGGGACACAGGGCTTCTCCTGCCCGGTGGAACTCCTAAATGGGGTAATCTAAACTGTGGGCTGCATCCTGGGCATCTTAGATGGTTCTCCAAAGGCCTGAGAACCAGCCTTGCATTCAGGCATTCCTGACGTGAATGGACTTTTGTCCAGAGACTACAAAAGGGGTGAATTGTGGTCCACTGAACTCCCTGATCTGGAGGGAGATGACCAAGTGTGCCCGCTTCACTTTGCTGCCCGTTGGAAGGTGGTTTTCAGGATTTTCAGTTGACTACGTGAACAAGTACAGTTAAGGTAGTAATTAGTTTTTCATTATCAATTTGCCTAACTAAAAAATGAATAGCCTCACACTATTAGGAAAACAGCTTCCTTTTCCATATTCTGTGGGTCTCCCATGATTGCCAAGCCTTTGTTAAAATGCTAATTAACTATAAATCACAAGAACATGAATTATTTCTCTATTATGCTGTATACTATAGTCATCCTGTGCTTCAGATGTGCTCATGATGTATTTAGCAACAGACGGTCATTTTTTTGGAGGCAAGAACACACTCAGGCTCAAGCAATGATTATTTTTTTAGTTCTTCAACTTCTTGTGATTCTAGGAAGCATATCATTAATTTGCACAGCATGAAAAACGCTCCCATATTCTTGCTTGCCCTACGCATGTCCTTAGTTAAACTTGTGCATGCAGAATGCCTCCCTCCCCTCAGTGTTCAAAGGACACAAAGCAAACGTGTCCACAGGAACAGAGGTGAGGCAGCCACAGGGGTGTCTGCTAGGCTGACATTCCTCACAGCACCGATTTTTCTTTTCACTGTTTTCACAACCGTAGCATCCGTTTAACACCCCCTGCCTTCTAGCATCATATGCGCTGTCAGGGTGAAAACATCTAAGTCACCACCACCCTCATGTTCACAAATGTTTGTCTCCAAGTCCATAGCTGCAAGGAGTATCACTGACACTTTATTATTATTATTATTATTATTATTATTATTATTGAGATGGAGTTTTGCTCTTGCCGCCCAGGCTGGAGTGCAATGGCACAATCTCAGCTCACTGCAACCTCCGCCTCCCAGGTCAAGTGATTGTTGTGCCTCAGCCTCCCGCATAGCTGGGATTACAGGCCTATGCCACCCCATCACCCTCAACTAATGTTTGTATTTTTACTAGAATGGGGTTTCACCATATTGGTCAGGCTGGTCTCAAACTCCTGACTTCAGTTGATCCACCCACCTCAGCCTCCCAAAGTGCTGGGATTACAGGCGTGAGCCACCACACCCAGTCGACGCATTTCTAAGTGTGGCACTAAGTCAAGGGGAGATAAAGACTTTGGAGCCCTGGAGCTCCTGAAAAGATTGCTTCAGCCCACACCCAATTCTTTCATTAAATGGTTGTGAAGGAGTTCAATAAGTTCTGGTTTCTTCATAACAGTTATTTCAATGCAAAAAAAAAAAAAATCTAATCCTTTGGAGCTTCTGTTTTGCTTGTGCCCTAATCCCCTGTGTGGAGACCAGAGTTTTTACTTCTGTATAAGGAATTCCATTGAGCAAGCAAAGGAGACTCGAGAAGGAATTGCCTGGTGATTTTCTTTACTCATGAGTCAGGCTCTGTCTGGAGGTGCCACACTGTCTTTCTGACTGTGACTCAGAACTCCTTACTGGATCTATGAAACCCATTTCAGAAATTCTAACATGAACCCCCAGCAATCCAGAACCCATGGATCTGGAAACATTCAGAAGAGCTGAGTCAGCTGTGTGCAAATAAACAAGGTGGAGGTGTTGAAAATGACAATCTCCCCAAAGCTCCACAAATCACTGATGCAGGGTGGGTAGATAGAGTGGTTGATGTGCATGTGGGGAGTCAGGGGTGTAGGGAGACAGGTGTCTCTGTGCCCTGTCACTGCAGGTGACTCCATGAGACTCTTGTGCTACCACAGGCATGAGGGCACAGAGCCCCCTGAGGCCCTCGCGACCAACTCCAGCAGGGAGCCCATGGCGACGGCAGGTGGAACCTGGGCCCTGTTTGAATGGTGCCTCTCCCAGAGCAGTGGAGTTGAAATGACATAAATTAAACGCATGCATGATTTCACTTCATTGTAATCCTCACATTTCGTGAATGCTCTATGGTTTCCCAAATGCTCTAGGTTTTCTCAAATGCTATTTCAGATGGTATCTTGTGGTTTTCACAAACCCCAATGGGGTGGGTCATAGCTGTATCACCCTTGCACAGATGTGGAAATTGAGCTCTACAAGGGTAAGTAACTTTCCCAAGGGCAGAGAGCAAGCGCACGGCGGCTTAGAACAAGATTCCGAAACTCGGAGCTTTCAGGTGTCAAACTCCTTGTCAAAATGAAATTCAGCCAAGAAAGCTGAAGCACGCCTCAACGCAATGGGCCCGTGCCTCCAAGGCCTCCGTACAGGTGCTTAGCGCCTCTCACCCACAGGGCGGCAAAGGGAAGCCTGGTGAAATGCTGACGGGCGCAGACGCTTCAGCAAATCCATCTTTTTAGAGGCTCACAATTATCAAATAAACATGAAAGTAGGGAGCCTTCAGCTTTAGACCTGATGCAGTTTGGGTCACATTAAAGTGCTGTGCAGTTGCATGAGTGGCATCGGTCTTAGCAGGCCCCTCAAAGATTGAGCCAAATATTCTAAGAGTCATTTGGGGAGACTGAGCAGCTGGAGAGCGTTGTGTTGACGTTGCTGATCTTGATCAGGGAGGGGTGAATTACTAAAAGTAACTACGGCTTATAATATTGTGCAGTGCCTTCCTAAAAGTGTAAAAACTCTTACTGGGTTATAGAAACTGAGGCAGAACTTTCTCAGTGTGAGGGGCAGTTGTGATTTTAGCAAGGTTTTCTATGTGCGTGGGCACGCATGGGGGTAAAATGTGACCATATGTGATGTGTTTTGGAGGCCAGAGGAGAATGACAATAGCAACAACACAATTCCAGGGTTTGCAGTGGGAACCCGCAGAGGCTAATCCTAGAAGGGTGTCTGCCTGGAAGAGAGAACATAGCACGTACATAGCGCAGATTTGCCCACGTGCCATTAGAGGCAAGAAGAGGACTCCTCCAAATTTGGGAGCTGGGATTTGTTTCGACTGCCTCACTCTTAAACACCACACCTGGCCCACAGAGAAGGTTCTGTCCTGCTGGCTGAAGGAATGGGGTGGGGGAGCTGCCTCAGATGGCATCCGTGAGGTGTCTTGCATGAGCCATGCTGGCGGCCAGAGCCCCAGGGACTTCCCTTGGGAAAAGCACATTCCTTTCTCTCCCTGTGTTTTGCACACCGATAAAGTGAGATCTGTCCCATTCACTCTGCCCTGCTCAACAGACTGTACCGAGAACTCACTTGGAACTGAGGAAGGGCCTTTAAACGTACGGCACACGGGAAGTCAGATGTCGTTGCTGACTGGAACGAGTCCACGTCGAGAACTTGGCTCTCTCGCCTAGTCATTTACAAACCTGGAGACTTCTGACTGCACTCCAGCATCAAAGCCTTGGTAACACATCCCGGCTTTCAACTGCAGGTCAGGAGTGCAAAGCCTCCCCAGGTTGATGGGTGAATTGTGAGGCGCTTAAGTGCAATGTATTATTAGCCTAAATGGCTTAATGTTCTCAGTTCCATGTTTAATGGATACGTGTTTCCATGTCACAAAACCGCATAGCAATAGACTGTGGAGGCTGAGAGGCTGGAGCCACACAAGGAACAGTGGGACAAGGGGCCACGGCGTTCACAGGACACGAAAACTGGGCCACCAGCTCACCCACTGCCCTGACAGGCATGGGAAGAGGGGACAGAGGGAAGTGGCTAAGTCCTGAAAGGTAGTCCTTTTAAGAATAAGGACAAGACTGGCCGGGCGCAGTGGCTCACGCCTCTAATCCCAGCACTGTGGGAGGCCAAGGCGGGAAGATCACCTGAGGTCGGGAGTTCAAGACCAGCCTGGCCAACATGGAAAAACCCCGTCTCTACTAAAAATACAAAATTAGCCAGATGTGGTGGCGCATGCCTGTAATCCCAGCTACTTTGGAGGCTGAGACAGGAGAATTGCTTGAACCCAGGTGGCGGAGGTTGTGGTGAGCCAAGATCGTGCCACTGCACTCCAGCCTGGGCGACAAGAGCCAAACTCCCTCTCAAAAAAAAAGGAGAAGAAGAAGAAGAAGACTGCAGGAGCCACACAGAGCCCTGGGGCTCCCTGAATCCCACTGCAGAAAGGACACAGGCCTCTGGAGTAGAGATAAGCTGTTTCCCATAAGGTCCATCTTTTGCATGAGCACGTGAGTTATGAGTTATGATCTTATATTTTACAGAGAAAATTCAGTTGTTACTTTAGGTAGCTCATGCTGAAGTATCAGTCAGGTATTGACCGAATGGATATGGCCAGGATTGCAAAGGAGGTGCAGCCCCTGCCCTCAGGACAGAGCTGCTTCGGCTGAGAGCCCAGGAATAATTCCGGGTGTGGTACTAGTGACGGATGGGAGAGGAGTTATTAGCACTCTAAATCTGTGTGGGGTAAAATGAAAAATAAGCAGCGTACGCCGGGGAGAATGACACCAGCCGGACCTTCTGAGATGAAAGCTTCACACAGAGGGAGAAGGCCGGAGAAGGTCTGGAATGGACAGAAGGGACAGGCTGGGTGTGCCGCCAGTCTGTAGCCAAGCTCTCGGGGCAGCGTCTGGCAGGGAGGGCAGAGAAAGAAAGGGCCAGAGAGAAACCCGAACAAGTTGCGAGCCAGACCTCAGGAGGACATCGCCAGCACCGGTGAAAGATGAAGCCTCCAGCAAGACACTGGCCCTCTGCGGCCGCGGCCTCCTCAGCATAGCGAGGGAACTGGTGTTACCTTCAGCAGTGAGTTCCACAAGGTAAACCATGGCCCTGGGCTTTAAAGAGGAGGACGGAGCCCTCTTTCCAAAGCCCTCGGTCCAGCAGAGCCACTGACTGTCCACTCAGGAATTTCTGTGATGACCGTGGAAATAAAGATGGCACCACACAGAAAATGCGTGTGCTCTGAGGTTTTCATCAGAGGATCCACGGTTTTCAAGAGCTCTTAGTCACTATGACTTATTAGATTGACGAAAGTCATTAGGATTGAAATTATAATACTAAGAAATATAGAAGAATCAGAAGACTCTTAATAGAATGACCTGGCCAGCTCACCTTCCCAAATCCTCCCGCCCCCAGCTCAGGCAGCCTCCCTCCCTCTCCCGGGTCCACCTCCAGCCTGGTCGTTGGGAATGTGGAAGTTCTGCTCTTCTCAGTTCTTTGAGATCTGCATCCTGGCTCTTCGTAACTATGTCCTTGTTTGCATGGGGCTGACTGCCACAGCCAAAAACGCTGAGACCCTGCCAGCACCCAGCCTGGACATTGCCTTGAATTACTGCCTTGAAAGGTTGTCCCATCTTCCCTTCAGGAGCTGAAGTGGTCCTCCCAGCCCGTCTTGAGTTTCCACCACAGTGGCTGTCGGGTCTCTCCTCCAGCACTTGCCCCTGCCGGGCAATGCATCCTCTATTTCCTTAGCCCGGAGACTCAGCAAAGCCCAAAGGGCCCGCAGAGAAGGAACCTTGTGCAGCTCTTCCTTGACAAGGCCAATCCACCAACAAGCACGTGTCGATGGGCAGTTTCGTGGGTACACGAGACATGTTTCTGAGCGCCTGTCACATGATTAGAGAACAAGACAACTTCACATCACCATGCACAGGGGTCCAGAGGGAGAGCAGGAAACATTCAGAACGATGATCGCACACAAGGAAATTTGAGCTGAAACTTCAGGAAGGAAATAGGTTCTGGAGAGGTGGGAAGGATTAGGAGTTAGCCCATCTGAAGCATGGAGGCAGGAAGACTCGGGGTGTGTTCAGAGACCCCCAGAGCTTCGCCCAACACACTGTGGCAGGCATGAGTGCAGGCGCTGGGATCCATCAGTGGACAAAACAAACCCCACCCTCATGTGGACTACATTCTGGTGGCCCTGTGTCAGGAGTAGGAGTGGACCGAGGTTAGAGTGGGCTATGGGCAGCTGTGGCCTGCCTGACAAAGCCCCGCTGCCCCGTTCTGCCCCTTGAGAGCCCTGGAGTTATGGCCAGAAACCGGCAGCATCTGGTCTTGCCTGCCACCCACTCCCACAGACCCTGACCTTGGGCGTTTGACCCTTCAGCTCCTCAGTTTCCTCATCTTTAAAATGATGAGGCGGAGTCACGTCTAGCTCCAGAATTCTGGGATGCCAGTTATAGCTTGGTTTTCCAGTCATAACATTTCTGGGATTAGTAGGGGAAAATCTAGGTAGCTGTTCATTTTTATTTCGTTTGCTGGTTGCCATTGAGTTTATTTTTCTTATGTTGTCATTCAAGCTCTCCAGGTGTGCGTCCCTCAGCCCTCATTTCTCCTGAGCTCAGGATCTCCACTTTACACAGACAGACTAGGTAGCTAGCTGTGTGCCTATCATTTGAAAAGAACTAAAAAACACCAACATCATTTTCTGTTCTGAAATCCCTGTGAAAATGAGGCCTGGGTGGATAAAGTGACACCCTCTGGAAAGGCACCCACTACTTTGGAAGCATTCACATTACAAAAGGGATTATCACTATTGGCAAGTCACACTTACTCATCAGACAGCTGGAGGTTGGTCAGGAAAAGAAAATGAGGAGTTGAGGGGAAAAGGCACATGTGTTTTGAACCATCAGGGAGCTAAGTTTCCTTTTGCGGTGAGTGAATGGACAAGCCCAGAATCCCAGGACAGACACAGGATGATCCCACTTTTTCAGCTCCATCTCCTTTTGCTCTGTCCTGGGCTTCAGAGAGGTGCATGAGGACGGCCGATAAGTGTCTCCAACCCATGCAGGGTCCAAGGTGTCCATTTAGGGGTGCTGAGGCAGTTGTGGGTTTGAGCAACAGAGCCAGGCTCAGTCCAGGCAGGTGGTAGTTGGGTCTGCAGGGCCCTCTGAGGTCCTGGGGCGCAGTCGGTTATAAAGAGAGAATGCAGGCACTGAGGCATTGAAGTTCAAAGCCGGTGACACAGAGAGAAAACTGAGATACCATGTTCAAAATCAGCAGCAGCAGCAAGAGCAAATTAACACCGCATCCATGAGCTGCTGATCTGGGTTCCGTAGAAAGCTCCGCCCGCATCTCTGTCTGGGTGCAGCTCAGCTGTGGGTGGAGTTCCAGCTTTGAAGTTCACGGAGATGCCTGTGAGGGAGCCTGGATCAGGGTGCAGGTGGAGCCCACAGGAGGGAGAGGGCATCAAAGACACACTTCGCTGGTTGCGCCATTTGCTCAGGGTTGGGCCCAGCTCCGGTTACAGCTCCATAATCTATTGTGTTCACCACTGTTTGCTTAGGTTTAACTCGGAGTTAGAATTCTGGTTTTGTTTCTCACTTAGAAAAAAAATAGCTTTGTAAAGGGAGGTTACTAAATAAAACTTTGAGAACTCTATTCACCCTCATAGGATGACTTTTGGCTTGCAATTGGATCCCTGGCAGGTTACTGTTCGTGTATAGAATTTCCAGGAGACTAGAAGGCATTTGAAAGGAATTCTTACCGAACATTGACCTGCCTTGGTAACCACAGAAGGCATTTCTACCTGCCAAGCTCAGGCTGCGAGCTGGTGCAGCCCGACCTCAGCATTCTCTTCCTCTTTCAGGAAGCAGGTGTGAGCGCCTGCGATGGACTAAGCGGCAAGTCAGCTGCCCAGGGGCGTGCTCGGGTACATAAAACAAGGAACTCGTAGTGTAACAAAACTGCATGAAGAACTGTGTTCATCAGTTTAAAGGAAAAATAATTGTAGCTGATTAAACAGTGTCAGATCCAACAGGAAAGGCAAAAGCCCCGAGCCAGGTCTCAGAGAATAAAAACGGTGGAAAGGGTGAGGCACCAGCCACCACGATGAGACCCACAACACCGTCAGGGGGCCCTGAGGGCATCTCCCACAGAGGGACGGTGCAATGCTGTGGCTGGGCTGTGCCAGGGGACTGCTAAACATGTGTCGCATCATCTGGAATCCAGAAGACTCACGACACATGTGTATATGTGCAAGGCCCCCGTGAAACCCGGTTTTTGTGCACGGGTTACTGAATTTAGATGAACTGCAGCATCCAGAGTGATTCACAGCTGAACTCCATGTGAGTGCCCGTGCTGACCCCTGGCGGGAGGCAGGCTTGAAGGCCAAGGTGGTATTCATCGAACTCAAGAAGGCAAATGCGAGGTGCTGTTGGGGGGTGAACAGCCAAGGTGCCTTAGGGCCATCATCATGGGTTCCACAGGAAGCAAACCGTGTGCAAGAGGCTGGCATGCAGGCAATGTGCTACGATGGCCTCTGGAATCCCAGCCTGCCGGGAGGAGCGGGGGACTGCAGTTTCAGGGAGGCTTCCACCGACTCTGCGGCCACCAGCATTCTCCCTCATGGGGCAAGAGACCAGGCCTTTGCCCAGCTGCTTCTCTCCGTCACTGACCGTGGGTTTCTCCAAGGAGAGGTGCACTTGGCCAGGTCTGTCCCCTCACCTGAAGTGGTTCCCAGGGAACACAGATGGCGAGTGCTGCCTGCTGGCAGCATTCCCGGGAGCTGGAGGATCCGTCCTTTTCCCTGGAGGAGATCTGGGTGCTGCACTGCAGTGGCCCTACGCGGCCTGAGATGAAGGCGCACACCCAGGGCAGTGTTGAGAGGCGCTGCTTCCTGCCCTCACACTACCCGGCCTCCTCCAGATGTCCGGACGACGCACCCAGCTTCTAAGACACAGCCACCAAGCGCTCACTCCAACCAAAGACATGCATTCCTCCAACACACCAGCGTCCGTGTCCCCAAACGTCTGATCCTGGTGAAAATGCAAGAGCAGGACGGGGCCAGTCCGGCCTTCCAAAGCGCACAGACCAGGCCTAGCTCTGGCCCATGGCCAGGTCTCCACGGGAGCATGGGGCCAGGTTAAAGCCTCCCATGAGGAGCTCTTTGTTTTCACATCCAGACACTTGTACTGACATCAGATTTAACTACTGGCAGAAAGATGACCGCAGTCACCAAAAACTGTGGGCCGTATTTCAGGGTAATCTTGCTTCTGTTATGATTTCCCCTAGAATGCCCTATAAGGAGCCATGTATTTATGTGAAAGAAAATGTGGGACACTGTCATGAGCAAGGTGTGTGTCTGAAGGGCAGGCCCTATCTCTCCTTCAACGGCACTGGAGGAGCCTGTTCTGATCTGCCCACCACGGGGCCAGAAAACCAGCAGGAGACCAAACAAATCACAGACGTGACCTCTATCCTCAGAAGCTCTGCCCGTCCGAGTCAAAGAGCAAGACCTTCCCACAAAACAACGTGATTACGTGATCAGATGGCTTGAAACCGGCAACAGCAACAAAGCTTTGAGATTTCAGAGAGGTGGGAAAGAATGCAGGCTGTGGGGATGAGAAGAGATCTTACAGAGGGGGCAGGTCTTGGAGTGCCCTGGAAACCTGGGAAGGTCCCCGGTGGTGGTGGGAGCAGGGGAAAGAGGTGGGAAGAACTGGGTATCATGACATCATCTCTTGCAGGGAGATAGCCAGAGGGAGGCTCAGAAAGGAGACATGGGGAGGGAGACGCATGAGTGGGGGGCTGGAGACTGCTCCAGCTCCAGGGAGGGTTCCAGCCAGGAAGTCACATGGGTGGGTTCCATGATCTGTGCCATGTTCCTCTCATTCCCGCATAGCTGACATCCGGAGAGCCATCAGGCAGTGAACGTAGGGCTGACGGGAAGACACGTTCATCAGGTTCAGGGAAGAGTCCCCATAATTAAGAATCAGTGGCTCCTGCCCGCAGCTTGGGACTGTGAAATGGAAATCACTGCGACCTGAGAATAAAAGGTTTCTGTGAGACCTGCAAGAGGAAGACCTCGGCCCTCAGGATTCAGGTGCCACCTGGGGGAAGAGGGGAGATTCGGGGGAAAGAAGGGAGGAAAGACCACAAGGTGCAGAGAGCAGGGCAGGACCAGAAGACCAAGGCCGCAGCCTCCCAAGGAGAAGCCTTTCCTAACGCCACCGCCGAGTAGTCACCTGCCCGCACTGCATCCGGTCAGGGGCTTTCTGTGTGTCATTCTGTTGGCTGGGTCAGGAAGTGACCGGAGATACACTTTCCTCATCTCATAGCCAGATGAAGATGGTTCACAGCAGACTGTGTTTGTACGTGCAGCAGAAACTCCCCTCGGCGACCAGTCCCAGCCGTCCATCTGCCACTCAGCCCTGACCCATCCCCACCACATCCACAGCCAAAGAGCATCTCAGACGGAACGCGTCCGGCTCCAGCCCTCTGGCCCACCTGTCCCCAGCTGCTCTTTCCACATCCCTCACAGCAGAGGAAATGCCTTCCTGTCCA
Source organism: Cacajao melanocephalus (assembly GCA_963573385.1). Taxonomy (NCBI): domain Eukaryota; kingdom Metazoa; phylum Chordata; class Mammalia; order Primates; family Pitheciidae; genus Cacajao; species Cacajao melanocephalus. The sequence continues at coordinate 14,263 of CAUYLG010067791.1, forward strand.
TTGTTCAGGTCAAAAACACCGGACCCCTCCCCAGTGTTTCCCCTTCTCTCAACCTAACGTCTAACCAAGCAGTAATGCAATGCCTGTGCCCCACCTCCCACCATCCCAGGACATGACCACCGCTCAGCACCTCAGCTCCCACCCGAACGGCTGCTCCTGCCCCTGGACCTTGGCCCTGCCATCTTGTCCCATAGAGAAGCCAGTTTATTTAAAACAGACACACACACACACACACACACACACACACACACACACACACAGAAAATAAGCATTGGTGAGGATGTGGAGCTACCCAAGCCCTTATGCACGGCTGGCAGGAATGTAAAACGGTGCAGTGCAACCGCTGTGGAAAATGGTGTGAAAATCCTTCAAAACATCACACAGAGTCACCATAAGACCCAGCACTTTCACTTCTGGGTGCGCATTCAAAGGAAAGGAAAGCCAGGACTCAAACACATGTTTGTGGCAACATTATTTTCAATAGACAAAAGGTGGACACCACCTAAGTGTCCATCAACAGACGAAGGGATAAACCAGACATGCTCCGTCTAGACGGGGGACTATTCCTCAGCCTTAGAAAGAAAGGAAATCCTGACACATGTCACAGCAGAGATGAACCCTGATGCTCAGTGAAAGAAGTCAGTCACCGAACGACAAACACTGTCTGATCCACTCGTATGCGGTCCCCAGAGTCATCAAATTCAGAGAGACAGAAAGTGGAAAGGTGGGTGCCAGGAGCTGGCAGGAGGATGGGCAGTGAGTGTTTGATGGGGACAGAGTTTCGGGGAAGACGAGAAAGTTCTGGAGATGATGGTGCTGATGCCTGCACAGCAGTGTGAATGTACTTAACGCCGCAATGCAGTGACAACGGTATCTTCTATGTTGTGCCTATTTCACCACAATAAAAAAGAGAGAGAAGCCAGAGCACCATTTTCAAGCTCAGATCAGCCCTGTCTCTACTGGGCACGACCCTCAGAGCTCCTGCTCACCGCAGTTCTGTGCCCATGACACCGCCCGCTGGCCTGCGCAAAGGCACATTCTGCTCCCTCTGTCCCTGCCACATGGCCTCTCCCCACAGCACCTGCAGCCACCCAGCAGGCACGTCTCCCCAGAGCCAGGGGACACCCATGCTCCTGCAGCCTCTGCCCCTCCAGGCCCAGGCCACCCTCAGCCCCCATCCCACCCAGCATGCCCTGCCTCAGTCTCTCTTCGCAGCACTCATGATCAGCTGATTTAATGGGCACGGCACTTTTCGCTCATTTACTGTCTGTCTCCTCAAATGAAAACGTGATTTCTATTAAGCTTAGATTTGATCTCTGTATGTTTAACATTTCCTAAACACCCAAACAGTGCCTGGCATACAGCAGGCACCCTGTGCCCACCTCTCATACCTGCTGAGTGAGTGAATGAGTGAATGAATGAATGCCTACCTCCAGCTTGATGATGTAAAGGAGAGGAGTATTTTCTCTGAAATATTAGCTTTTTCTAAAACTCAAAATCTGTATATGCTGATTACTTCCCTTTATGTGAAGGTAATACGATTAAAAAGAAAACCATATGGTGTGTGTATCAAGCCAAGGAAAACATAAATAGCTAAGCATCCAATGGCTTTTATAACAGCACAGCACCTATTTACCCTATTTATGATAAATTACGAGTCACCATTTCTAGATTACAAGCACATAAGTGAATACATATGTGTGTGTATATATATATATGTGAATTAAAGAGTATTTAACAAAGTTAGCATTAAAACATAGTTGTAAAAGTTGGTGGGAAAACACCTTCACTTTACATTTTACCTGTAGGTTATTTTTGTAATAAAATGTCCAACTGTGGTTGCCACACTGGATTTCCCAAGGCTTCAAAAAGCCAAACTGAAGGACTACACATTTGAAGCTCTGCACGTTTGAAAACCTCTCTTGAAAATGCCGATAATATTCAAACAAATAGCTGGATGTTTGGGAAGAGAATGGCATTCTTCACTCCCAGCATTTTCTCCTAAACCTCAGCTGTCAACACCGGCTAAGACCCCACCTATCAGATACCGCGGCTGTACCTGGCTTCCCCTCACCCACCAGCCACTTAAAATACTTTGCTTCCTTTTAATCAGAATAAGCTCCGCTCATCTCCCTTCAAACCGAGATTGTTGTTTTTACAGCGTTAACAGTGTGAACCGGAGCATAACGAGCGGCTGTCTCGGGCGCTTCACGGCGCGGGACAGGCGGCTCTCTTCTTACAGATTACAGGGAACTCACACAATTAAACAGCATAAACATAGATGAGGCTATCCCATCAACAACAGGGGACATACCTGCCGCCTCAGGAGCACAGTGTGCTGCAGAAAATCACAGAGGAGCAGGCCCTTTTTGCTCAGAAGTGAGTTGTTTGTGGATGTTAATTGCAGAAGTGAGCAGGTGCGGGGAAGCCAGAATTTTGCTTTCTCATGCATTGTTCTAAATTGACGAAAAATACAGTATCAGCTCACTGACTCTGAGGAGCAGAGGTAAATATCTGGGTAACCAAAATAAACCTGAAAACAGAGCAAATGAGGACGGTTACCCTGACACCACGGTTCGCGATCCATCGGGATTCAGAAAGCTGCTAGTAAATGGTGTCTGTGCAGTAAAGTAGAAGAAACCCAAGGAGCGATTGTTCCAATCCTCACCCAAAAACATTTCCCTCAAATTATTTTTAAAAGGACAGAGCTCCTATTACCTGCATGATCTGATTATGTAAGAACATAAGGACAATCACTCTCAGTGACACCATGGCCTGAGGCACGCTGAAGAAGGGGTGAGGAGCTGCTGCTCCTGCTGGGGTGACCCCGGGACTCATGGCTGCTCCAGTCACTGTTCACTGTTCAGCTGCCACGCGCGACTCCGTGGATGGAGTTTCCGCATCACTTCCTGGGAGGTGACTTTCTCTTCATTTTAAGGGAGCGCTTCCCTCACGTTTAGTCCACCGGAAACGTTTTTCTTTAGCGGAGATGTGGGGCCTGGGACACTACTGAAGAATACTGGAACTTCAGGAATAAATGGTTATTTGCTCCACGCGCCACCCTCCACCCTTGGAGACTCTGCTAGGTCCCCCACCTTTGCCTTGACCCCTCGGCCTGGCTCACACATCCGCGCCTACCCTTTCTCCATCAGGTCCCCTATACTATAGGAGTGGTGAGAAGGAGACTTAGCGTAAAATGAAATCTTTTCATCACTCTCTAGCACAATCGTATCTACACTGATTCAATGCCAAACTAGAAAAAGAAAGTTCTAACCTGATAGGAAAACCATTAGCCATGTACCACAGTATCCTGTTAAGGTCCTAGACAAAAAGACTGAGATGGCAGCGTCAATGCTTCTTCTCCTCCATATGGGTGCAGCTGCGTCCACGAGGGCCGTCACTTGTGCTCGAAGCCGCGTCCTGGCTGCTGACTTGTCAGTACAGGGCTTTGACTATCGCTTCCCATTGAAATGAGAGGTTTTCAAGATTGCTGTCACATCATCAATAACTTCATTCAAAGATCACACACCTTTACTTCCAATAAAGCACCAACCACGTCGTCAACATGTTGCTGACACCACTTACAAACAGCCTGGGACAGTTCGGCGCAAGTATGAGTGATTGCTTGTCACGTCTCTACTTTCAAAATACTTTCTATAGGTTGCTAATTATCTTTCCACAGCTGCACAAAGAAGGCATAGAAAAAGATGCATCCATGTCTTGGAAATAGTTTCATAAAATACATGGATATAAGTATATGCCCAAGAGACACACACTTTTTGCATATTAAATTGCGAAACAAAATGATTAGCTCTAACCTTTCATACAATAGTCCTTAAATGAGAGATTCTATACTATCAGCTCAAGGTAATTATTTCACAACTAAAGGTTAAATTATTTGGTTTCCTTATTTAAATTTATAAATAACTGAACAGTGATCTGATCGGCTCTGTCAGATGGTTCAAACTGAAGCTCCAATACCTTCCCCACCTTCACAGAGCAGGACTCAGCTTACTGTACGGGGAAGGAATGGATTCTTTATACAGTCTTTAGCTGTGTTAGACTGTTACTAAAAATTTACTAAGCAGTGCAGGGCACGGTGGCTCACGCCCGTAATCCCAGCACTTTGGGAGGCTGAGGTGGGCAGATCACATGAGGTCAGAAGTTCAAAATGAGGCTGGCAATACGATGAAACTCCCATCTCTAATAAAAATACAAAAATTAACCGTCCATGGTGGTGGGCACCTGTAAACCCAACTACTCCGGAGGCTGAGGCAAGAGAATCACTTGAACCTGGGAGGCGGAGATTGCAGTGAGCTAGGATTGCACCACTGCACTCCAGCCTGGGCAACAGAGCAAGACTCTATCTAAAAAAAAAAAAAAAAAATTTTTACTAAGCACCTCTTACGGACCTAGCATGTGATCCAGTCATCCTATTATTAAACTCAGAAAAGTCTCCCTTTCAGCATGTTAATGACAGGCTGAATCATCCACCATATTTGTTCCATTCTATCAACTGACTTATAAACATCATTTTTAAAATGACAAAAATGTTGAACCAATGGACAGTGTTTAGCAGAGCTGGTAAGAACAATAGCGGCCTCACTGACATGTAGGGCAGAAAGCAGGCAAAAGACAGAACTGAAAAAGATACAAAAAAAGATGAACTATGAACTCAACAGGCCACACTCATCTACAACCTCGTCTTGCTTCTCAGCCCTGCATTGCCTGGAAAGCCCTCCTGGAGTTTCCTGTTTTTCAGCCTCCTTTCAATATTTTAGTTTCAAAGTTTTCTGAGTTTTATAAAAAGTATTTAATCTCAGAAGAAAAAAATGCCACTGACTATAGACATTCAGATTTGCCAAACGTAATTTGCTTCTATTTATCTTGATGTTCTTGGGAAGAGATGGAATGAGATCATTTTAAAACCTTACCAGTAGAAATAGAAATGTGATTCAATTAGATTTTTGTTCCTGAATGCGGGTTATCTTTGGGTTCATTTACCTATATTATCTTCACTTTGTGGAGGCAGAGCGTATGGAGAGAAAGAAAAATGTGACAACCTTGAAATTCAAAGCTCTGTTTATCTCAAGAACAGTAAGTCAGAGTTCTTTCAATGTCCAGAAATCATTTCAGTGTTCTAAAAAAAAATTACTGGAAGTGCAGAAAGCTCATCCTTGTAAAAATTATTATACCTTTAGTTTGCTTCCTGTGAAAAGGTCAGAGGGCCTAGATCCAATTAATGGTAAAAATCTACTTCAGTCCATGACATAATTTAGTAGTGACTACATTTTATTATTCCTCTAGTCTCTTGGAGACAAAAGCTACTCCTATGCTGTGTTACCTAAACCCATTTATAAAGGGACTCATTAGAGAGTCTAAATCCCTACAAATAAAACAAAAAAAAATTCTATGGGTTCTGTTATAATGGAATTTTGTTGTAACAAATAAACTGTTAAAACCACATTCCTGATCTACAAGACAAAGAGAGGTAATAAACAAATCCCTGGGTCCTACCGTAAATTAATAATTAAAGTAAAACAGTTGGTACCCAGGAGAACAAGAGGGCACCATGCAAATGTTTCTTCTTCTCTGGGAGCTGAGGGCACTCTGTGTATGTCTTTGCTGTTGGTAGCTGAAGAGCTCAAGTGGGTTTTCCTGGCTGGAAGGGTTGGAATTCTAAAAGTGGCAAGAGGCAAAGTCAGGATGGTGGAGTAGAAGTCACAAAACTCAGCAACAATAGGTCAGTTCTAAGGCCCCTCCAGCTTGCAAAGTAAACTGCTATAAAGAACTTCTAAGAACGAGGTGTTCTCTGATGAAGATGAAGCATTTTTGCCAAGGATCATCTAACATCAGCTGTTCACTGAGCCGGAGGGACAGCGCACTCTGTGAAATTTCTCTGCAGTGGTTTCTGTGTGATGGCGTTTCACCTGAACTGTAGGTACCGGCAAGACATCTGGGCAAAGCCCCAAAGACTGGGAGGTGTGCTGTGCCAGGAGGGTGGCGACCTGTGGGGCCGCAAGGATGTCTTCTTGGTGGTGACGGTCATCACGGCATGCACATGGCAGCTACTCATGCATAGGCCCTGGATGGGACAGGTCCCCTTGAAAGGCTTCTCAGGGTTCTTTCTGTGCTCTCAGCCTTGAACTCAATACCATTAATGTGGCCCAACAGAAAAGCCACTCCCCAGCCCACAGTTCAGCAGACTAGCAGGGATGGCCCGCCCAGTCCCTCCACGCAAGTCAGCAGGAGCCCCGCCTCCACAAGCCCCGCTCAGCTCCCCGCATCCATGGCTGCCCTCCAGCCTGCTCCAGGGTCCCCGGACACCCTCCTTCATCTCTCCAACACTTGCCGCTCCAGCTGTCCTGTCCACTTTATATAGTTTGGATGTGTGTCCCCGCCAAGCCTCACATTGAAATGTAATCCCTGGTGTTGGAGGTGGGGCCCGGTGGGAGGGACTGGACACAGGGGTGGTTTCTCATGAGCGGTTTAGCACCATCACCGGTGCTGTCCTTGTGACAGTGAGGGAGCTCTCACGAGATCTGGTCATTTAAAAGTGTGTGGCAGCCCCGCTCTCTCTGGCTCCTGCTCCCGCCATGTAAGACTGGCCTGCTTCCCCTTCTGCCATGATGGTAAGTTTCCTGAGGCCTCCCCAGAAGCCAAGCAGATGCCAGCACCATGCTTCCTGCACAGCCTGCAGAGCCATGAGCCAATTAGACCTCTTTTCCTTATCAATTACCCAGCTTCAGATATTTCTTTGTAGCAGTGCGGGGACAGCCTAACTCAACACACTTACTGTGTACTCACTGCCTCGGGCGGCTGGGCCTAGACCCCATCAAATCCTGTTTTCTGTGGTTCTCCGCATGGGGTTGACAATAAGCAAGACTCCAGGACACCGGAATCAAAGACCAAAACCCTTCATCCTGAGGGCCGCAGGATCATGCAGTTGAGACGGAGAACAGTTCAGCAAGATCTTCCTTTGAGACTCACTGTTAACGACGGAACTCAGTGGTCGAGGACAGAGCCAGGCAGTGAGAACACAAGGAGAGGCTGGAACCCGCAACAGTGTCTCCCATGCACGCTCAGAAGACACCAATGTGAGCACCAGCAGCAGCAGGTGAGCAAATTCCTTCACAGCACGGGGCCCTTTCTTTCTCCTCTCCTTTGCCCCTGCCCTTCGCTGAGAAGAAAAGCCTCTTCGGCAATCACTCATCGCTTCCCAGTCCATACAGCAAGGACAGGCCACTTGGCTCTCTCTGTCAGAAGCTTTACAAACAAGACCCACATCCTAAAAGGCCTGAGAAGAAGAAAAAGCAGAAAAGAAGCTGAAAGCTGACTTGGGATCCTGTTCCAGGAGCCGCTCTCACTCTGCCAGGCCAGGCGGTATGAGCCTCTTACCATCTGATTTGTCTTTTGTTCCAGGACCTGGCCTATTAAGTGCTTGTGAATGAAGAGAACTGATATTCACTAAATTCCTACTAGGTGGCGAGGACTACTCCATGCTCTTTCCATGTCTCATCTTTACCAGTGGAAGTGAAGGGATGAGGAATGCCCAGGGTCAGAAAGCTTGCAGGTGGCACAGCTTGGCAAGGTTTGTAAGGGTGGGAATTGTCGTAGAAGACCCAACTTGGTATAAGCTTAGAACACACTTCATCAGTACTCATCGAATGATTGAGTCAATACATGTCAAATAATAGAACAAAGGACTTAGTTCTCTTTCCATACTATGAGAAGCATGGGCCTTTATTCCACCTCAATAGGGAGGGGGTAGGAGGGGCCACATATGCATGCTTAAGGCTTTGTGGTGGTGAAGACGTGGCCTCTGCGTGAGCAGAGTTAACATGCAGGTGCACTGACATGATTCTTCCCCATCGTGGAGACCATTATCACACATGCATACATTCCTTATTCTTGAGGATTTTAAACCTTGGGGAAGATCAACCCATGGGGACATCACGTGCTCATTCACATCCCTGCCCTGTTTCCAAAAGATCATCGTGTTCTGCAGATTCTTCTTCCAAAATGTTTTTGAACCTGGCCCAGCCTGCCCTCACCCTTCCTCTGATTCCACTGCTCAGAGCATCTCACAAATGAACTCATCTCTCCTCCTTTATTACCAACCATGACATCCCCATTGCCTGGCACAATGGCTGGCACACAGTAGGTGCTCATTAAACATCTTTGGAAGGTTGAGGGAATGAGGCTGTCTCCTGGTCCTAGGTCCTTTGCCTGCCATTCCATCCTCCTCGCCACTGCAGAGTCCCCTTTATAAAGTGCTCATCTGTCTTGAGAACGGAGGGGTGAGAAATATTCTTCTCTGAGAAAGAAAAGACATTACTTAATCTCAAAATATATGTTCAGCAAGAGGAATATTTTTATAAAAATAAAGGATAAGCTGAAAGAATGTGAGCAGAAGCTGTAATTTCAGCAGTGGCATTTACCCTGTTTGTTTGAAGCATTGGCAGTATATATTACCCTGCATTAGCTGCAAGGATAAACAGTGTTTTCAGATTCAAATACGTCAATTACAGCATCCTGGATATTCAGAGGTCTTTTCCTGTTCCATTTCTTACGCTGTTCCTCTCAGAGTTCAAATCAAACCCCCCAAAAATATCTTTTTTGTTCACTATAAGCTCAGGGTGGCCGACCTTAATTTTACTATTCTTGTGAATACAAGCAAAACCAAATTTGCCTTGATAAGAAATATTCATTATACAAAATGTATATTTTTATTATCTGTCCACACAAAAATTATACTGGTAAGGTTAGAGGTAAAAAGGTAAACGTAAATCTTAAACATAGCTTCTGAACTGCTTTGTTGCTGAGAGTTAAAAATCCACTAGCAACCTAACCCTATGCATTGGACATTATATTTTGCGGCTATTTCTCTAGTGAAGTAAGTCACTAACACTTTAGTGTAAGTCATTCTTCGTCACTTTTCTACAGGTTAAAGGGAAGCACAACAGAAAAACCGTAAGGCAGCTGGTGCAGGCGTCCAGATTCTGCCCAGGACCGCCTAAGCAGAAAGCTGCTTCCCTCACCTCCCTCCAAAGTCAAGAATTGAGAGGGAAGATGGCCTTCTAACTCCAACCACTGATGACAATCAAGCCTGGAAAAACATATTAAACACAGCCTTTGACCCTCCTATCCACAACTGGAAACATTACACAAATTTTAGTGAGCCTGGAATGCCAGCAGCCATCATTCCCAAATTCATTTTAAAAATAATGAACAAATCCAGGTGAAGGACCTGCGGCATGGCGCCATCTGGTGCCTGAACGGGGAAAGAGCGCTCCCTCCGGGCTGTGTGCTGAGTGTCTTTGTTAGGCCAAGTGGGGAACGTTTTTTCAAAACACGACGGTTGTCTTTCATCACAATAAATCCTAAAGTGCTACTCACAACAAACGCAGTATGAAAATAAACTTAGGAATTATTTATAGTTTTTCCAAGTATGATCTTATTTTGAGAGGGAATACGTTAAGTTCTGCTAATACTGACCTTGGGCTCTTAAAATGTAGTAACGTCTACTGACTCTTTCTATGTGTATATGTTTTTTAACTGATAAAAGCATTTTCCATGGGGGGAAGCCAGTGAGCTTTCTTTGTCATCAAAACGTACAGCACAAATACAAATTTTGTCAAACACTGTTTCTGAGGCGACAAGATGCTACTCTTCCTAAAAGATGTATTTACGGGCATACATCTAAAGTTGATTTGAAAATTGGAAAAAAAAATGGAAATTTTTGATTATCCAAAATAATTAGGGAAATAAAACTGCAAAGATCTCAGAGCAGAATACGTTTACTTCCCAAAATGTGAGGCTTGTTTCCTAGTTGTTTCTGCCTGCAAAGGAACAAAACTAAAAGGCCGAAGCTCAGGGTCAGCCAGGCTTCCTCAGCCCTGGTTGGGTAGATTCAACAGCATGCCCAGAACCACACGACACCCGTGAATGGAGATGAGTCACTGCATTGGCAAAGCTGTGGTTAAACACAGAAGGGTTTACTTCGCTTGTTTCATCCTTGCTTCCGATTTCTTCTTGACTTCAGTTCATCGTATAAAAAGCCACCGAGTTAACCCTAGTTGATTTATAGGATGACACTGACCCGCCTTCTTGTTTCATCCACTTTTTCCACGGTTCACCCCATAGTCTTCCACACAAACCCAGTATTTCAGCCTGACTGGCACAGGAGGTAGCTTCCAAATACATCATAAACCCCCTCACCTGGTATTGTCCCTTTCTAGAATATTCTCTCCCTTCCTCTCTCATTACCTAATGCCTCTGGGCTCTCGTTCAAGTCCCATTCTTTCCCTAAACACTTTCTGCAGGTCTCCACATTGTGTTCTCTCCACGTTCCTGAATGTGTATAGTAGACTCTACATCATTCACTTGGGAATTTCTGTACAGAGTTTACATTTTTATTTTTGAATTACACATTATTTTCCCAGCTAGACCATGAGATCATTCCATTTAGGGGATATTTTATAGGTTTGCACACTAAACATTTTACAGTATCCAGTGATGATAACTAACACTTCTTGGAAGTCGTGACATAATTGCTATGTTTTAAGTGGTTTATCTAAAAACTCTTTAAGGTAGACACTATTATTCCCTTCACTTTAAGGATGAGGAAACTGAGCAAAAAAAGGTAAAGCCACTGAGTGGAAATATGAGGGAGCTGGAATCCCATGCAGCTCTGTCTGCCCTGCAGCCCACCTCTGTGGCTGCCATGTGAACCTACACCTCAGCACAGGCTCGTGGAGGTGGCAGTCAGTGATAGACAGCAGGTTTGTACATGTTTAACTGAGAAGGCTGAGGGCAGCCAATGCTAATCAACACTTCAGGTCCCCAAAGCCTCCAGCCACAGCCACGCGGCCACACAGCACACACCACTACCACCATCCACACACAATCCCTGTGGCTCACCACACACAGAGGGGGCCGTTGGTGTGAGGGAGGAAGCATGCCAGGGGTCTCAGCCTCATGTCACCCACTGACCAGAGGCTAACCTCAGTTGACTGACTCCACTTCTCTGACCCTCAGCTTTCTTGTTCCTATAACAGAGCTAATCATGTACCCCATGCAGGGTTGCTATGAGGGTTTTAAGAAACCCACATAAGGAACGTCAGAAGCAATGTCCCCAAGGCAGCTGGTTACTGGAAGTTATCTGTTAGTCTACGCAGCAAGTTTGGCATCTCCCTTGAGCTATAAACCAACCATAGACGGCACTCCCGGGTCTGCAGGATGGACAGCCTGCGGGCTCATCCCTACCATCCCCATGCTCCCGCCATGCTGAGCTCCATCTCTTGACACCTTCAGAGCTGCCTGCTGCCCCAGGAATAACCTCATTCCTTCACGATGTGGCCTGGCCCATTTCCCTTGCTTCCCATGTGCAATGTGCCTTTCTGGAATGCCTGTCCACTCAGAAGATTCCTACACATCTAGACGACTCAGCCAAAAGCCAGCTCCTCATGGAGAATCCCCTGTGACCTCAGCAGGGCCAGCTCCCCTCCCCCCGTCCCCATGCTCAGGCAGCTCCTTCCTCCATTTTGATCTCATTTCATGCCTGATCAACCCCACTGATGTGCCCTGAGCCTTGGGCTGCAGGCTCTTGAGGGCGGAGTTCACATGCTTGCCTGGTACAAGGTGCCCAGTAAATGCTGATGGAATGAATGCACAAATGCAAAAGCAGATGAGAGAAGAAGAAAGAAAACAACGAGAAGAGATGGAGACCAGGAGAGATCATGAGGAAGGAAGAAGGAAGAGGAAGGGAAGGACACGCAGCCTAGGACCTGAAGGCAGCAAACGGACACACTGCCATCCCCCCAGCTCATGGGGCTCACAGGGCAACACCCATGCTTTGGGTCCTCAGAGTCCCATCAGTGCCCTATGCAGGCAGAGGAGAATCCCAAATCCCACCTTCCTTCTCCTCCAAAAGCAACCACTCTGCATGCTGCCATATTCCACTAGATGAGGTGGGGAAAGGGGGTAATGAGTTTGAATCAGACATGGCTTTGGGAGCACCAGAAATCCACACCAGGTTTTTCTCTCTGCAAAGCCCTCTGTCTCGTCCAAGCAACCCACTGACAACTTCCCCAACTAGGGAGTCCCCCAAGAACATGCTCTTGTAACATATGCTGCCTCCAGTCAAAGCCATCTCTGTCTCCAACCCCTGCCCACAGCACGTCCCTACATGGGGAATAGCACAGACGAGAGGAGGATTCGTGTGGGAATTACAAAAAGAGTTTCCAAAAATTATATTGCAAGGCTTCGCTGTCTTCAACCACCCATAAGGCCACCTCATTTTGAACTTCTGGGGGGGCGTCATCCATGTTTCCGTGTGATTTTTGAAGCTCCATGCAGCAGCAGGTTCATGGTGGGGCGGCCTCCCTCAGGTCCTAAGAACGCCGTGGGGAAGTGCGCAGGACTCCCAGCCCAGACTCCCTGTCTGTGACCACAGTGTGGGCTCTCCTCTGTGAAATGGAAGTCACTCTCCCTCTCAGGAAACTGCAGTGAGGAAAGCTGAAAGCTTTTCCTCTAAGATCAGAAACAAGACAAGGATGCCTACTCTCACCACTTCTACTCAATGTAGTACTGAAAGTCCTAGCCAACGCAATTAGGCAAGAGAAAGAAAGAAAAGACATTCGAATTGGACGAGAAGAAGTTAAATTGTTGTTGTCTGTAGACAACATGATCCTATCTATAGAAAACCCTAAAGACGCCATCAAAAAACTATTAGAACTAATAAGTGAATTCAGTAAAGTTGCAGGATACAAAATCAACATACAAACATCAGGAGCCTTTTTATACACGTATCAGGAAACATTTGAAAAAGAAATCAAGAAAACAACACCATTTACAATAGCTGCAAAAAATAAAACAGAAATAAATTTAATCAAGGAGGTGTAAGATCTCTACACTGAAAACTATAAAACATTGATGAAAGGCACTAAAGATTAAATAAAGGAAAAGATATTCATGTTCATCGATTAGAAGAATAAATATTGTTAAAATGTCCATATAACCCATATTGATCTACAGATTCAATATAATCCCCATCAAAATACCAATGACATTCTTCACAGAAAAAGAAGAAAAAAAGTCTAAAATTTATATGGAACCTCAAAAGAACAACCAAAGTTATTCTTAGCAAAAAGAGCAAAGCTGGAGGCATCACATTACCTGACTTCAAAATATACTGCACAACTATAGTAATCAAAAGAGCATGGTGCCAGTATAAAAATGGACACACAGACAAACAGAACAGAACGGAGAGCCTAGAAATAAATCCATTCATTTATAATCAGATGATAATTAACAAAGATGTGAAGAACACCCCATGGAGAAAAGGGAGTCTCTTCAAAAAATGATGGTGGGAAAACTGAATATCCACATGCAGAAGAATAAAACTAGATCCTTATCTCTCACCATATGAAAACCCAACTCAAAACGGATTAAAGATTTAACTGTAAAACCCAAAACTATGGAACTACTAGAAGGAAACACAGGGGAAACTCTATGGCATGGGTGTGTGCCATGATTTCTTGGACATGACCTGAAAGCACAGGCAACAAAAGCAAACAGAGATAAACAGGAATGCAGCAAACTAAAATGCTTCTGTGCAGCAAAAAAAAAAAAAAAAAAAAAAAAAAAAACCAAAAAAA